>JAZHYW010001872.1:0-26488 GCA_037355805.1 Ixodes ricinus | reverse complement strand
AAGGTTAGGTGGGCTCGATTCTATGCAAAAGCGTTGATTTGCTTAATTGTTTTAGCTTTAGCTTTTCTTAGATCAGTGCACGCCGCAGGAGTGCTCCTGAAAATTAAGTTCAAAATCGATATAGACAATTGCAAGCTTAGCACCCCGTTTGGTGCCCCATGGGCACCAGCACGTAGGGCGTGCGCGTGAACGTGGCCTTGACAAGTTTGCAGTTACATGTGCATGCACGCACGTGAAGACACATGGCGGCTGCCAGATACCCTAGCTGCTTGTAATAGACCCTTTTCGTTGCAAATGCTCCAGAGCGGTGCTCCAGTCTTTGGCGTCACAGCGAACTTCCGGTTCATAAAAATAATGAACAAAGCTCACTTTGACACCGCTGCTTGAAAAGTCGATGAAACATTTAACCACCAATTCTCCAGGTGAAAGCCAAAAGAAACAAGAAGCACTTGATCTGTTCAAGTTTTTCTAACATTCTTGTAAACCAACTTGTCTCCTCCAAGACGTTAAATCGTACAGCCGAAGGCCCTCGCTGAATCTCCAAATTTGTTGTCCGTGTAGAATTTATGCTTTCTAGCACTGGTGACATAAGTAAACTCGACGGGCTTGCAAAGACAGAGCAACCGAAAGTCATTTCGGGAGCGAGCAAAGGTTCATGTCTGCAACAGTAAAATAGTCTATAGACCTTTTAAAAAGGGTTTCTGGCCAGTTTTGCTTTCAGGGTTCGTGCGTATGGCGCGTGATTTGCTCGCTTTCCGAAGCGACGAACCAGCGCGTGCTGGGCTGAGGAGATCGCACGCTGGGCTGAGGACTTGTAAATATAGGAATGATAGTATACAACGTGCCGATGTCTTTATCAATATTTTCAGTCTTCTTTGTGTTTATTAAATCCTCGGCAGCACACTGGGCCTGCTAGAATAATCGATGTCAGCATCTCGGCCCGAAGCTCCTGAAGTGGCATAAGTGAAAATGAAAGTGGCGAATCTTTTTCACTAGATTCAACTTTTTTCACTTTTGCCTCATACTAGTGGAACCATCCTAAAGCCTATCAGCTGTTTGGGGCAGAATAAAACACATTATTGATTGATTATATAACGTATGTTGGTATTTTAGCAGAGCCCTTCTTTTGCGATTCTGTGTAGTATAGTTGCGTTTCGCAGTGTTAGTGATCACCGTAGGCGCGTGAGTATATTTCTTATATTCCTAACGAGCGTGTTGGTAAATCATATTAGATAACAGAAAGAATGTTTTATTATTTCTGTTATCTAGTATATTTCTTCTAACTTTGGTTATTAAAAAAAAAAATTGGTGTTGCTCTGCTTTTTGAAGTTCGGTACCAGGACCTGCTTGCTAGAACATCGTCTCAGCTGAGACTGGGTGAAAGAAAGCAGTGTAAAGAAAGCGCGAGCGTCTTGAGACGAGGCTTGAGTGCCGCTCAACTCGTGCGCTGGCTTTGACAGTGCTTTCTTTCCCCAAGTCTCAGCTGAGACGCTGTTTCTAGTGCAAGTCGGCACAGGTATTTTTATCTGGAATTATCACCTCTCGATTCTCTGGACTATCATTTTTCGAATTTCGGGCAGCCGTTACATTCTGAAGTGTTAGTGATACTTTGACGTGGGAGCCTGCATCCTGAAACCTTGTTTATGAAAAAGTATTTTCGTGTTGCTCTGGTTTCTGACGTTTGGTACCAGGTCTCCATTATTTAATTAAATTTTCTGCCCTTTCCGCCCATTTTTCTCCTCGACTAACACAATCATATTAGACATTTAAATATGTCTAGACTCTATTTTGAATAATGCTACTTAAAACCTATATTGTATGCTGTAAACGATTTTCTTGAAATTCATGTTTTTGTGTCCTTGGGGATTATTTAGGTTTCACTTTCTCTCGTATATATTTTTTTTTCGTTTCGCATCTTAAGCATTTGAAAGGACTGCTTTGGGGTTCTGCTATATCTGCGTGAATCCTGGCATAAAACAAATAGTTTGCTTTTGACGTAATTCTTTCAAATAGATCAAACTTTAAACAGCAAACATAAAAAAAATCAAGCAGCTAATTTCAGGCGTGCTACGTGCTACTTTTAAGAAATTGTTCCTCAACCCAACTTCTCGAACAGTTAAGTATAGGCTTTTCAACAATAAAAATTATTCCTAGACTACCATGTTACTCTGCTGCTTTAGGATATTGTGATGCATAAAATACGAAAGTATCACCTTGTTAGAAAATATGACACTATTTTCAGCAGGTGCGCTTACGTTTTATTTGGACAGTTCGACTTATATTACGCCGCGTTGTCTTCGCGTCGTTTTGCACACTTTTATACTGGTCATTTTGGACGCTCATAAAGTGGCCCAAAATCTTTTTTTATCAAGGTATACAAATTGCCTGATTTAGATAGCGAACCTCTTAGTTCAGAAGAGAAATGCCTCACATAACCCACGACAAGATTCAAATATATCACTTTTTTAGAACGAGTTCTTTTGTTGTTCTTGTTTCTGTGTGTAATATATTCCTATTTTTATTTTTGGTGTTTCCTGAAAGCGCCTACAAATATCCCATCATCAACGCCAGAGCCCAGGATCGTCACGCCGAAAAAAACCAACTCGGGGGCAAAATCCCTGGTAGGCACGCAAACTCGTTTGGACGCTCCATCGACTCTCGTGAAAAACAGACATCCTCCATTTGTACAGAAGCGAAAAAAATACAAAATACGGTCGACTGCGTGCTTCAGAACTATCCTCGGACATCACTCCAGCATTTCATTTTTGTTTCCTTTCCGTCGCATCAAACCGCAACATCCCATCACGAGGGGGCGTAGGATAAAGAACACAAATGACAACGATCGTGCCGCCAGAAGACTCGAACAAATAAACGCCGGCACACGCGGCACAAACACACGCACACACACGCACTCACAACACGCACTTCCATGTCCAGAGAGATATCGCTTCCAATCTTGGCCCGTGGCAACTCGCACCAACCCATCATCCTCACTCATCGGGAATTCCCCTTTCGCAACCACCCACCCCTCTCGTAAAGAAAAAAAAGATACAGAACAAGCGCCTTACCATAACTAGCGAGCAAGCTCAACGCGTCGACACGAAAACTCTCTGTGTGTATATCCGAAATCGCGGCACAACCATTTGTCAAAAGAGTGGACCCCTCAGGAACCCACCGAGCGCAAGAAGGTATCTCTCTCTCTCTCTCTGTCCGCAGCTGGCGAATTTCGCAGAGACGAACACAATTCCAGTTTGGGGAAAATTTCGGCCCAAAAACCTTAGCGCCCGCCTACTGCAAAGTGGCGTGTGTCTGTGTTTCCGTGTGTGTTCGAGTCGTGGATCGCGTGCAAAGGCTTTTCTTCGCCAACGTCGTGCGCCGCACGTTGACCGGCCTCTCCTTGTCACGGTGGCTCTTCGTTAGAGGGAATGTGATTGTGCGCAGAAGAGTTGCTATATTCGCGATTTGCAGTGCGTGAGCGGCGATGTTGGAGGCTCCACGCCGTCGCGGCCGGCACGGAAACATGAGCACAGACCCAGACGAGTCTGGGCTGACTCATGGTATGGGAACCAGACGGGGTTTCTTGTCGGCTTTCTGGCTGGATTGAAGAAATCGCCGAAATATCAGACGAAGAAAACAAGAAAAATCTTCTGGTCACTATTGTGTATGAAAAACTTCGTCCGCTATTGGAGAGGATATCCAAGTGTCGCAAACCTGGCGGCTAAGTCGAGAACTTTAAACACATCAGGACAACAACCTGTAATATGTGTTTCTGTCTCTGACAAACCGCTTAACTAGCGTAGCCGAACGCAGCGTCAGACTTCGGCTAGGGCTCGTTTTACATCAGGGAAGCACCAATAGGAGCACAAGTTCCAAGCGAACGTTGTCGCGGCACTTGTAGACAATCTGTGGTTCGTGCTTTTTCGAAGTAAATTACAAATGAAGCTCCGCCCACATGCTTCGTTCGGGATAAACGCTGAGCTCAGTGTAAAACAAACTAGCGACGACTATCGCTCGATCGACCTCGCCAATTTCCTAATAAGCAGTTTGTTGTAGAAACAGGAAGTGAGTTTGTAACAAGGGAACCTGATGTATTCGCACTCGATGAGAAATATAGCCGGTTAAAGTACAAGCGATTTCTTGAGGTTTTTCAGCGTGTATCACGCAGAGGTGATACACGAACGCTCGCCGGTACAATCCCCGTCCAGGTCGAAGCGGGCACAAGTGCCGATTGAATCCTAGATATCTGGGTTCTGCAGCGCGCGCTTTCGCTCCTCGTGCTCCGGACTGTGTTGCTCTATCGCCTCTGACAAGATAAGAAGTGCAAGGCGTCTCTTTTGGATACACAGCCTCCAGGAAGCGCTTGTTGCCTCGCCGCCCTGCTTTGAGTTCTCGCGCACGCTCGAGGTGTTATCGAAGGTAGGGAGGTCATGCTGCAGGGGGTGCACTGCAAGACCTCCCTCCCGTTCTCATCATGTCCAGTGGATATGACATACCTGTCCACAGTCAAACCTACAATCCTGCATCTGACTGCATGTGCAGACTGCTGGTTGCAACGAAAACATATGTCACTCTTTAGTATTGTTATGTTTCTACACCGATAAGGCCGTGCTCAACTCATGGCAGAATAACAGTGGCGGTCCTCAACACCATAGCTCCATAGACCAGTGTTGTACGTTCCTCAAGGAACAGCTCGTTCCTCGTTCCTTCTGATTTTTGGAACGCGTTCCCGTTACAAGTTCCATATGTGAAAAAGGAACTCGTTCCCGTTACAGTTAAAAAATGGAACGTATCGTTACATATACGTTACATTTGTATTTTTTTGCTAATTACCATATTTAGTTAAATCAAGCAGAGTTTTTTTTTTATCTATCCCATTAATAGTCAGCATACGAGTTTGTATGTCGTGATGGAAGGGCACCAGGAGAAGAAAACACGCGGAAGCAGGGTTTCATTTGTTGATATATTCATGTTAAAAATCTCAGCTATTAACCATGTCCATGTTTGTAGTGGACAATTCAGACGAGCCGAATGTACTTTTACCCAAGATTGCACGAGCGTTTTACAACAACCTCACACGTTTCAATTTAACAAAGTCCCGTGTTAGAACTTAACAACAGTTGCTTCTCGATGTTGCTGTCCGCAAGACGAGCAAGTGAAGGAGAGGGTAGGGCTTTTGGAAAGTCAGTCTTGAAAGCTACAAATACTTCTTTGTGAAGGTTGGATTTGTTGTTCAGTTTGAAGGTGGGGGACAAGAGAAGGAATAAAGGTTATTTTTTTGTGTATCTTTTAAGTGACCAATGTTCGGGATACAAGGGTGAGTCCGATATCTGGCAATCTGTGATCTTGTTGTAATTGTAGGTCTCGTTATTGAAGTTCAGAAATGGCTGTAGTCGGAATAAGATTTCTGGGTGTATGAGGATTCGTGGAACCAAAGAAAGTAGCTGAGTTTGAAACAACCCTCTTTCTTTGTCTTTTCCTACGACTAAAAGTTTCGCTTTTTGTACCGCAGTTTCGGGCACTCAAAAAAGAATCAATGCCCACCAGCTCTCCTGCACCCGAAACTGTTAGCAAGCGAGGACCACACAAAATAATCCATAAGATTAGTAGCCAAAAAGTTAACGAGATCCTGCACTTCGTAAAGATATTGTTTTTGTACTCTCATACTTTCCCTGTTAGAAATAAAATAAAAATTACCCCACTGGACGAAAAAAGGAACGCCGTTACTCTTTCCGTTCCAGTAAAAATGTAACGCGTTCCCGTTCCAGTTCCAGCGATGCAAAATGGAACGGCGGCGTTCCTTCGTTCCTCCTAAAAGGAACGCGTTCCAGGAACGCCGTTCCTTGGAACGCCGTTCCGTACAACACTGACATGGACCCACACTTGAATCTCCTGAAAACATGACTTCCCACACCTGAGCATGTTACCAGGCACTAACGTGGTCTTCGTCAACCACCTCATACTTCTGGAGAAGCAGCTGCTGCGAGAGATATGAACCTACAGGCAAATGAGAGAGGTTCTTGCAGCTGAATTTCTTCAGTGTGAACAGCCACCCACAATTGCACTTGGTTCCGCCAACGACTGGTTACGCTGCACGACTGAAACTGTTGTGTACGTCAACTGAAAGTACTACGAAGTTCAAGTTGAAGCGGTTAAAATAGTTCATGATTAGTGGTACTTGATATTGTTAGTCATCAGCAACAAACACATAAAGCACGGGCGAACCAACCTATTTCAACCAGGTGCATTCCTGCTCTGCTTTGCCTACAACCACCTGACACTTTTCGGTCCCTTCAATGCCCAAAGCTTTCACTACCACTGTATAATTTTCATTCAAGAGGAAAATATTTTTGTCATTAAACGAATGTGAATCGATAAATATTTACAGAAATCATTCTATACAACAACCGACTGATCTATATCTTAATACAATGTAAGGCGACTCATTCATTCAAATGATCCCGTATAGAAATCTTATATCTGGGGCATATCTGGCCATATCAAACATTATATGATTATATACGGCCTATATACAGCCTTATCTGGAGTATATACAGCCTTATCTGGCGTATATACAGCCTTATCTGGCGTATATACAGCCTTATCTGGCGAATATAAAGCCTTATCTGGAATATATACAGCCTAATCTGGCGTATATACAGACTTATCTGGCATATATACAGCCTTATTTGAGGTATATACTTCGTTATCTGGCGTATATACAGCTTTATCTGGCGGCCGGTTTTCAATATATAAAAAGTTAAAAAAGAAGTAAAAAAGTGCTTTGTTAGCAAACTGTGAATGACTCATTGTTCGCGAGCTAAATATTAGCACAAATAATCCCAAACTTCAGCTTTGGCAAGCTTAAGTTTGGGATTATTTGTGCTAATTTTCACGAGGATTTCAATGTAGCTTAATTATTTCGAAGTGTTAACATTACGCCCGAATAGACAATTTGCTAAATCCCCCAAGCGCCTCGGCCCGTACTCGAGGAATCATGGGGACGGTGTTTCTTCAGCTGCCTAGTGATCGGAAATTTCGACCAATTTATGGTTACACAGTTTTGAGTGTAATTCGGAGTCACCCTGAACAAGTGTCGTATAGAACCCAAGTACCTGTCATATCACTTTTAAAATTTCTCGCCAATGTCAGTACTGTGCATTCTGTCCAACCTTCAACCTGGATGAGCTGCAGACATATCTCTTACATTATTATCATTCTCGTACAGCTTCAAAGACGCTGATATTAAGTTAGAAACGCTAAAAATGCTATAAACAGCTCCGCTGAATCCGAGCTAAATCCCGGTTTTGGTTGTTGTGATTTCTCGGCTTTTAAGTAATTCCTGCTAAAACAACAATCACGAGAATGATAATATTGTAAGAGATTTCTGCGGCTCAGCCAGGTTGAAAGGTGGATCGCATGCACAGTATCATAAACGCTGCCATTGACGAGAAATTTTAAAAGTGATATGACAGGTCCTTGAGCCCTATGGGACGCTTGTTCAGGGTGACTACGAATTACACTCGAAACTGTGTAACCATGGAATTGGTCAAAATTAGCGATCACTAGGGAGCTGAAGGATCACCGTTCCCATAATTCCTCGAGTGCGGGCCGGGGCACTTGGGAGAATTGTAGACAATAAAAAGATATAAAGTGCTGATTTCAGGCTTGTGTCCTTTTGATATGCCTGGCCAGATCTGGAATTTCCATACTTAGCCAGATCTGGGATTTCCATACCTGGCCAGGGATATCAGACTATATCTGGCATTATGAGGCTATATCTGGCAGATATACCATATCAGGTTATATGTGGCCAATTTTTGATATGGCCATATCTGAAATCTTCAGATCTGGCCAGATATAGGGATTTTTTTGCAGAGGTTACATGCTAGTTGCAATCGACCGTGTTACTTTATACAGTAGCGCTAACACATTGGTTGTTGTTTTGCATTTTCCGATGATAGAATAAATTTTATGCATTAGGACGTTACTCCTTATCACGCAACCTCTCAAGTCGACAATGCCTACGTGCTTAGCAATCATGGCAGTACTCGCAGGATTTAAGAGCCGTTTGGCTTGGTTTCGAAGGGGATGACGTCGAGCTCTCTCCATGGGGCGGTTCGTGCTTTCGTATTAAAAATTACACGTAGAATTGTCTTGAGACCAAAAGTAATGACACATTTTAAAAGTAGCACTTTATAAGCGGCAGCGAGAACAAGTGCGCGGTAATGTGGTGTGTTAGAATAGATAACCGGAACAAAATTAATCATCTCAAATGGCGTGACTGCAGACCACTGCGTTCAACGCGCTTGTATCACTTCGCCCAGATTAATTTGCGTACACAGCCAATTAAATAACACCAAGCGTTTGAAATGCGACTCCATTTGGTATCAAAATTTCAGCTCCTTGAAACCAGGTGTGTGGAGACACCAATATCGATCATTCTCAAGTCACGCACGTGCGCTCTCGTTACGCACGCTCTAATGACACGCGCTCTCATGTCGCGGCGCTCCCCTGTCGTGCGCTTTGCGGTCACGCGCACTCCCGTCGGCTCTAGTGTCGTGCGCTCTCGTGTTATACAGCCTCCAAAGGCGGCAGGCCTCGCCACATCTATGAAATCTCATGTGTTTGCTTATTGAGGCCCGTGGAAACGAGTTTCATTCCACGTGCACTTATTTTCAGAACTTAGAGCAAGGGTTTTCATTTTGCTTATAATTTACTTAAAGCAGAATAATTTAGGGTTAATAAGTGGAGAGCCAAGACGTTCGTAGGGAGAGTTTAGGCTCAGGGAGAAATCTCGTTCTTCACTCTTTCGACTTTTCGCTTCGTCTTCGTCGTGGCTGTCGTCGAGACAGGTAGCTTCTTCCTTAGCAATAAGGTCCATGAGATGAGTGATTGCATACAAAATATTGTTTGAACTCTGCACGACGTTCACGGGTTCTGCATATTGAGAAATGCACTTCCTGCTGCTCGAGATGTGCCGGCTTGATCCTGTCGAGCGAAGGGTGTCCTCGCGTCCTTTCATGAGCAGTGTGAAGTGTTTGTCGCGTCGCTTTAAAACCTTGAAGGGTACTTAATGTGTATTTTCGTAGTAGTGTCTTTCCCGAGTCTGTACCAATGAACATATGTAATTCTGTGCTGAGAAACACCTTGCCTGGGGTGAGGTGTTGCAGAGGCGTCGGCCGTAGTTTCTCAAATGGGAATAGGCGGCCTGCATAGTGCTCTGAATTGGTAAATGTTAATGTGGGTGGCGGTGGTGATAAAAAAAAATCATGAGAAATGAGAAGAGCCGTAATATAACCGTTTCTGCAGAGCTGCCTTCCGCTGTCGCTTTTCAGAAATGTCCGAATTCCTAGTATGACGAGCGTCAACGTCCACATGAACGCAGTGGCGTTGTGATTTTGACGCTGTTCAATTGGTTGATAGGCTGTTTGCGTTGGCTGGGCTCCAACGTAGTGTAAAATAAAGTTAAAAAAATTCGACTATAATTTGTGTCAGATGAAGAAACGCCAGGCGTGGCGGGTCCCGAGGATCTTATTATCATCATCATCACCATCCTCATCATCCTCAGTATCATTATCAGCATCATCGTTATCTTTTTGTTTTTGTTCTTATTGGCTAATGCAGCAAGCGCTATTGGATTTGCAGCCAATCCGCTTGCTGCATAGCCAAGAAGAACTCCCAAGGACGAATCTGGAAGCAAGAAGCGTCAACATAATAAGCCATGCCCCAGCATTTCTGAAGCTGTACCAGTGAATATAATTTTATTTATTCGACATGTTATAAAAAATACCTTGCACATTTCTTTGTATCGGTTGTTCTGCTATTGTGCAATGGTTCTATCATTTAACAATCGGCACTAAACTTTCAGAAGGGTTATGTATCGGAAGTAGGTGGGTGATAGCTTCTTCGAGAAGGATTCTTTTGGCTTCCAGCTGCCATTAGCATTTGTTATCTTCTGAAGGACAGCTCCGACTGCAGAATTAAAAGCGCCTACTACGACCATTGTCATCGATTCAGCCTGTGGGTGGGTGCATCAAGAGAGAAGCCTTTTCAATCGCCTCCTTTATAGTTGAAAGTGCTTCGTCAGCCAATGGCGTCCAAGGCAAAACTGTATTCTGGCTTACGTTTTCTTGCAAGAGGTCATGCAGAGGTTAGAAGATGCCAAGATGGTAACCCGGTAGAAAACAAAGCGCCGGTAATACTTCACGAGCCTGAGAAAATCGCAGACTTTCGTTGTTGTTGAAGATAGCGATAACTCGCGAATGGCTTCCACTAATTGTATAGAGGGCATATTTTATGACCGTCGGCGCGGTGGCTCAAGACAATTTAGACCATCAGCGCCTTGTGTCATTGCTCGTGCTCACTTGTCTCGTGTCTCGGTCCGTGTTTTTCGGCGCTTTGATATCCTTTCCATTCATATTCTCCGAGGCGAACAAAGAGCTGAGGCAGGTAGTACGCGTGGTCTGTTTAGAGCTTACACCTTGTTTTCGTCGTAGCTGTTTGTTGCTACAAAGTTATCAAAAGGGTCAGGGTTTGCGCTCAGAGCATTTTCTTTATTTTTGAAAAAGCTTTAGGTGAGTGATTGTGCTAGACTTCTATCAATCGGCCCCTTTTGGTTATGGAATCTTTACAATCCGCCATGGGCACGTTATATTTTCTCTATATATATCTTACTAGGCCAACGAATTCGGGAGAGTTGTACAATGCATACCGAGCGATAGATTGTGGATTGTGATGAAAGTTTATTGTTCTTTCGCTTGTTAATCTAATCCTTGGGGAATTTTTTTGGTGTTTAAATAACTTGGTGACAGATTACTTCAGAATATGCATTTATTATTCACTGAAAGCTCAGAACGAGAGCTCAGGTTTTTGTGAGTTATTTCGATGTCGCCACTCGTGGCGAAGTACTTGCTCATTCTAAACTAGATCGTACTCCCGTAGCACAGTGCAACTTCCGGTGGTCTCGTCTAAATTAAGAAGGAATTGTTTGCTACGCTTCACGCTACAATATATGCGCTAGTTGAGTTGGGTCCAAATTCCACATTATTACGTAGTTATTAAATAGCTTAAGAAATTGTGGAAACGTAATAATGTGGAAATTTAATCCATATTATAACGTATTTATTAAATAGCATAAGCAAATGTGATAATATTCTTCATAATGAATGTGATATTAAAACGTGCATGGCCTAAAGCATAAGCTGTGTATATTTACGTTATATGAGTGGTGATTTGCATCTCGCGTGATGTCATACCTTGATACATTTAGGCGTAAACAAATTGTTCTCGAAATAAAAAAACATAAAAATATATATACTCACATCTGTGTACAGCAATGTTACATTGTGAAGTTGAATAATGACTAACGAAAACAAAACAACTTTTTCGGTGATCTTTACAAAACTTTGCTGGGCCTGCAGTTTCCTTAAGTAAAACGATGGAAAGAGTTTTCAGTGAACTTTTAAGCCTAACGTTCTAACATACAGAAGTCATTTCCCTAACGCCTTGTCCAAAATCTGTGAATGGCTTTCAGAAGAACCAGAATAAAAATCAAATATAAAATAACTTCCCAACTCGTCGGTACACTGTGTCCCCTTTCACGCTGAAAGAAAAGGCCAGGATCGTCCAGAAATGTCATTTGTCAAAGGCACGAAAGGATGCCCAGGGAGACGCCAGCATCTACCCAGAGGCCACCCTTTTTCCTTCGCTTCCAATAACCCTAAGTGAAATAGAATCCCCGTTTCTTCAAGCCCCACATTCATCCGGCGATGGCTGTCGAACCCTTTCCCTTCCTCAGTACTCCTCTCTACTCTGTTCCTCTGTCCTCCCTTGGTTTCATTTTAGGTTTCTTTCACCAGGTCTAGGTTTGGAGTTAGTCTTCGTCAATGTTGTTTCTTCCCGCCTTTAGTGTCACCAGAGAAAATGTCTCAACTCGTAAATGGTGGGAGAGCGTCGGGCGAGGAAAAAGTGAGAACAAGAGAGAGAGAGAGAGAGAGAGAGAGAGAGGGATAGAAAAAAAGTATTGGGGAATGGAAATGCTCCTCTTTTGGGTTTTCTTTCCAAGTTGCAAAGTTTCTCTGCTGACGCGCGGTGCTTCTGTGACGGATTGATATCTCCGTAGTTGCACCAGTCCTATATTCCCTTCACCTCCAAGTTGACAGTGCGGTGGGAGCTAGGCGCTTGCTGAACCAATCGACCGCATCCCTCTAATCATCTGACCCCCGCTTTCTGCGTGAGGGTATGGGGGAGGGAGGGGAGGAGCGTCATCACGTGACGATAGACGCAAAGTGTGATTGGTCCAACAAACAACGTAGCTGCTCCCGCACTTTTATCTTAGGGGTTGAACGAAGTACAGTGTCGTGATGGGAAAGAGAGCGAGGTGGTACCGAAAATGAGGACTGGCGGAAAGTGTGGCGAGAGGAGGAGAGTGAGTAATGGTTCCAGCGAACGATCTAGACGGATCGCGATTTCATGGGACGAAAGAGGCTCCTTAGCTCCATTTCGTCACCCACGCGTCCCCCTTGTTTTTGTTTTTTTTTTTTCCTCTGAAAACGGCTTTTTATGCTTTCTTGCTTATGTGTACAACGCATGTCCTGAGGTAGTGTCTCACACTCGAGAAAGCCTCTTCTTGTCACCCAAAACACTTCTTTTTTGACCAAAAAGGTAGAGATGATTTTTTTTTAAATATACGCCGCGAAGTGGTATATATATATGGGACCATTGCTAGAACGTTCTGCATAGTGTCCCGACTTCGCAGACTGCTCTCGTATGTATTGATACGAATTAAGATATCGTGGTCTACATACTGCATTTCTGCGGCGCAAATAAAGGACCCGCAAAAGCGTGCTGCTCGGAGTTGAACAACGTAATAAAAGAGTGTTCAACGGTCCTACCCACGATTCGACCGACGCGCAAATTGCAGGTAACGGACCGATAATTATCGGGGAACCCTCACAACGAAACTAGAGTGGCGCGAGTTAGCATGGGGACCGCGCAGATGTAAAATTCACTAATCCTGCGTACCGCTTGTTGCGCCTGCCTGCGCAATACTCAAAAAGGGATTCTATGTTGGGATGACGAATGATTGCTAATTTCGCTTACAAAACGAAGTGATAGGTGTACTCAAGCACATTTAGCAAGCAGCGGCCCTGCATGAAGTTTGGCAACTTCCACGGTTACACTCAGCAATGTGAGTGAAGTCTTCAGCATTATGAAAGACACACTCGAATCGCATAGACGGAAACGGTGTCTACGGTGTGGGGCGTATGCTGCCAACAGTTATTTATTATTTGGAGAGGACCAAACTCGATAGCCAAGCCAGATGAAACCTGCGTGCAACGACAAAGCGCATTCCCTTCCCTCCGAAGTGCATGAAATATTCGAGATCTTGCAAATATTTCTTTATTATCACGACACAAACTTTTTGCAATGTTGAATTTATTTTTGTCAGAGCGTAAACAACCAGGTTCATTCTTAGTATTGTACCTCGTTAATATGTCTTGCTTTTAATGTTTTTATACAAGTACCGTATAATACTATTGCTATAAAAAATTAAGCACACTACCTAACTACATTGGCTTCATAAATCACACAAATAATTTCAAAGAAGCCACATCTTCCTTTCTAAGCGTAAAACTAGATTACCGTTTATATGAGTGTCCTTCAGCGTGTATTTTTTACGTATGCCCAAGTCCTCGTATAATGCGCACTCGGGAACTTCAGCTAATTTAAATGATGATAACGGGGATGATAATCAAAGCTCTGCGACAAATGGATTCGGGTCTTATTGTATTGAATATATTTATTGGATCATCCATCCGATATCGCGCCGTTTTAAAACATTGCATGAACGGAGCGGCGATGATCAACTGGAGAAGCCTGATTGTTTAATCTTGTAAGCAAGCCTTGCTGTAATTCATTGGAAAATTTAGGGGACGCCTCTTTGCACATTTTTTGTGTCTGGAAAGGGATAATGCAGGTACTACTTTCGTCCCAAGAAGTCGAGCGTAGCACAATTCCTTTACAGGGCTGAATGGCCACCGTTACAAGTCAAAAGTCACTGATGGCTAGATGAGAATGCAGAAAAGGGCAGACATTTGTGGCAGCCGGACACTTTGCGCGATGAATCGCGTGACTGCATTCTAATGGGAGCACCAAACGCCGAAACTGTGTTTTACATCGTCGCTATATTATGTGTGTTCTTCAACTGAATAAGGAAGAAAATGTGAGGGTGAGGGCAAATCCGAAGGGAAGTGCTTTGAGAGAACGAGAAAAAGAGGTTTGATGGATGAGACTGAAATGCATGGGTTGATGGTCGTTTAAAGACAAAAACAAGAAGAGAAGCGGGGATGTATCAGCTAACTTCTATTGCTTTCATAACTATTTTATTCATTAAAAAATCGGAAAGTTTTTTTATATATAAATGATTTCGAACTAAACAGTTCCGTTTCTAAGAGACTTTTTTTTTAAAAGATACCTTTTCTTCCGGTTCCCTGATTTTAGAGGATTTTCACGCAGCCGTATGGACTCCCCCCCCCCCTCCCTCCCGGCTCGCTATACATTGTAATACTATCCGTTAGGGCGCGAACGCTTCCCATCGTGCGCTTTTTGTCACTATATCTGGAAACGCAAAAACGAACATAGTCGCCCATAATAGCGGAAGTTTAAAGTGAATAAGTATTTTTCTTCATTAAAAAGAAATGACGCCTTAAAAGTGCGCTTAAAAAGCAATTAGTGATGGTTTAGCGATAATTCATTGTACTTGACGTTTTATCGTTAGACATAATAGAGTCGCTATCAGGCGTAGTTTCACTAGTACTTATCTGTCTGGTGTATAATCTGAGAGCCTTTGACTAGGACTATTCGGATATTACAAAGCTTTTTGGAAAATAATCTCCAGTAGATTGATACAAATGATAGTGCTTCAAATAAAATTTTATTTTTATAAAATATACAAAAGAGATAAAATATATTAAATAATAATTTACACCAATATATTGCGATAAGAAGAAGAACAATACAAAGTTGAGCTTGGGCATTCGTTATTAAGAATCAGTTAAATATCTTTATAATCCTACTGAAAAAAAAACTGAAATTCGAATAGTTGCTAAAGGGTTGGGCCATTTGAAATTAGAACAAGTTGCCAAATGGTCGACCAGTTCCGATCATTGGATATTATTGTATAGGGTACCCTTTTAATACCGGCTCCCGTTTAATACTAGTAGCCATGCTATGCGGGTACCATGTTGATACCGGCACCCGTTTCATACGGTCCCCTTTTGAGGGTAATCCTTCGTTAGCCCCAAATGTGCACCGTCTGAAATGGGTCGACCCAGCACATGCAAATAACGAGCCCTGGACGCTTTGTTTGGTAGACAAATGTATTAGAGTATGTGACGTAGCTCCGACGGGTAGGAAAGTTACAGCACATTCGATGGGATTCGTCGTCGAAGAGAGAGAGCACCTAGCATTCCGTCGCTCATGAAATTTATCTTCCTACAAAGGCAAATAGTGAACACTATGAAGTACACGCGGAGACCCGCTAAAATAATTATTAGGGGACAAGCACAAACGGTACACGTCGATACCCGCTAAAATAAATATTGCAATCAACAAAAGCAACGCAAGGGTTTATAGTTCAGGGAGCAAAATTGTACATTTATCATGTGGCCGAGGCGTGCAATTCTAGATGAGATACGAAGAATATCAAGACACGGACGATGAACGCTTACAGTCCCGTTGCTGTTTCGTAGCTTGCGTTGCGTCCATGTTGATTTTGTTCTCTCTGTCTCCCTGGTGCTCCTGTCGGGCCGCCGATCGCCCGCCTCTCCCTCCCTCCCTTTTATATAGTCATTCAGAAAGATTGACTATATAAAAGACTGTTTTTATAAGAGGACGCGATAAATACCTATTCAAAGTTTTAGTTTTGCAATTCTACTAATATCAATATGTAGGTTCACTGCACTACGCTCCTTCAACAGTGTACCACTCAATCGGTAGTCGCTACACCATATGCACGTTTGGTCTCCTATTCCATACCATTGACCATTTAGTGCAGACACGAGTTCGGGTCCGCTTCGAAACAATTATTGATTTTGTTTGAGTAGGCGGTTGAGGACACAATTTGCCGCGACAGTTCGGTTTACAGTCTGTCCACTACACGGTACCGACTGTTATCTTTCCTATTTATACCAACGTGGGAACAATGCCAGGCTGCCTCCGCCAAAAGAGATTATTTCTCGATTCGTATCCTCCCTGAACACAGGCAACTGACCTCGAGCGAGATTCGGATTAGGCTACAGACGACCATGACAACCTCAAGCTCCATTCGTTGTCAAAGCAAACCGAAACAGACCACGACACAATAAACATTAACCGTGAACCACACGAACGAATCCCCCTGCAGTGCATTCCGCACAATACAACGTCCGAACCCGGCCGACAGCTCATCCAGCTCAACGCTTCGCCGCCGGTATAACCTAATGAGGGAATGATGTTCGCCCCGACCGTACACGGCAGGGGAGGCGATTCACCGCAAATTGGCGTCGTCCCCACTACACATCGTGTCGGGTTATAGACTTCGTCTCACCGAAACATGGCAAACGGCGAAGTTTGAAGGCCCCAGGGAGCCAATCAGAGAGTCGTAACGCGACACGCGACAAAGTATTGTCGGAGTGCTCCCTTCCTGCGGAGAGCTTTCCCGTGCCTCCGCTCCGTCGTTCTCATTGGCTCGACGAGGGCCGTAGCGTTCGAGGTTTGCCAACTTTCGGTAAAATGAAGTATAGCTGCAGAGCAGCCTCCTTTCTCACCTTCACTGTCTCTCTCTCTCTCTCTCTCTTATCTCGCGCCTCTTGTCCTAGCTTTCCACTGCTGTTTCTTTCCTCCTTACCCTGGGTTCCCTCTTTCCTAAGCTGCTTTGCGGCTGTCTTGCACCCGCCTTCTCCCCTCGGGATAGGGGACTGCGTCATCCTGCAGACCCAGTAGACGCTTGCAAGCGGTCATGGTTCGAAACCTAGTCTGTCTACTGCGGGTGAAAATTGCAGTGTTTGCGATATCCGAAACTTCCTGGTGATAGTTACAAAAATGCAAAGGGAAAGGACATTGATTTAGGAAGGACGAGAGGCGGGATCAAACTTTTTTGTTGTTGTTGATTTGTTTCTAGGCCCGTTACAAAGGGTACAGCCGTTAGCATCCATTTGTCCATCATTGTATGGGCACCAGTCTGGCAACCGTGGACACGCCTTGGCAAGGCATGACTATCAGACGATGTACACGCGCCAGCATCAAGATGGTGGCGTTCAGAATCTGCACATATCTGTTTTATCTTTGTTTCATGGTTTCACCTAAATACTCACGAGAAGAAACGCAAGGAAAAATGCCAAAAACTCGAAAATTCATTTGGCTTGGCGCTTAAAAACAAACAAAAGAAAGAATTGAAGTGTAGTTTTCTTTTTTGTAATTTGGGAAGAAGTAACGCGGAACGCAACTACGTTGCCCGTTACTTGAGATAAGTAACGTCAATACGTGACCCGTTGCTGTTTTGGAAAAGTAACGGGTACGTTACTACGTTACCGAAAAAAGTAACGTGTATCCGGCAACGCCGATACTTCTAACGCGTTACCGCCAACACTGATTATATTTTGCCGAAAACGTCAAATCCTTGTGTGTAGGAGACGTAATACAACAATTATTGTTTGGAAATGCCATCTTACATCGCCTTTCTGGTATCTGCTTCAAGGCGGAAAAACAGGCGCGTGTCACGATTGTTGATTAATGGTAATATTAACACGAATAAAAAATAACAGTTTTTTAGTGCCCCAAAAACAAACATGAGGTCTTCATTTTGTTTCACAAATTTTGGATTAAAAACACTGACACAACAGAAAAGAGGGAGCCAATTTAAAGTAAATACAAAATACTAATAAAATCTAAAGGAACACAGAGATCATTGGGTACTAACAATTAAGCCCTCCAACGTTATTTCGAACAGAATTGTAGTCACAATATGCTGTAGATATAAAGATATTCGATTTTTAGTGGGGAAATCGGCTTTCCATGAGTGTAATTTTCGCGTTTTATTAGGACATTTAGAGCCCGTAGAGATGGAGTTATCACCATAAAAAGGTGATCTCGGAATCCATTTGAGTGCCCCTTTAAAAAAAATGAAGGACGTCTACAATCCCCTGAAACGCCGAATTAGAGCGCAGCTCCTGAGGAGGAGAGGAGAAGGTACGGAGAGGAGGGTATGCCCCTCCTCCTCTCGATCCTGCTCGCATCCCATCTAGGGGATTTCCCGCTAAATTTAGCAGGGAAACTTTTCGCTAAATTTAGCGGGGAAATTCTCCAGCTAAATTTAGCGGGAAAATTTCCGCAAATTTGGGGGATTTTTCCGCTAAATTTGGGAAATTTTTCGAAATTTGACAGTAATATTTTTTTCCGCTGCGTTGAAAATGTTTTGTTAAATTTAGTGGGGAAATTTTTTTGCTAAATTTAGCGGGAAAAGTGATCCATAATGCAACGCGCGGTGACCCTCGTGACGTCATCTGTGACGTCACTAGTGACCCTCGTGACGTCACACGTGACGTCACGTGTGACGTCATCATGGGAAACGTCACATAATACACCGCGCGGTTAAGCCGACGCCGACGGCGACGCCGCTCAAGACGGGAACGGGCGCCTAAGAGCTGCGCTCTAAAACGAGGGTGAACATACGAACATCCATCAGGTGGTGATGCAAGCACCTTCTGGCGGCACCTTCGCGAAGTACGACGAGAGTAAGCGCCTTTGCACAAATACCGGAAACGCTGTTACGAGCAGGCGTACGTCCCCTTTTTTAAATCTAATTCTGGTATGATCGGGAGAGCGTTTGTGCAGTGGAATGTTGACGGTGAATAATTCAAATTTCAAGCAAATGTATAAATATTCTAAATAGTATCAGCGGGAAAGAAAGAAGTCAAAATACAATAAAACAGTTCAACGGGCAGCTCGTGCATCTACCTGGTCACCTGAACTTTCAAGAGGGTCAGACTTACATCTGTTTTTCTGTTATCTTTGGTTTGTATTTTATTTTATTTAGTTCGTAAGTTCGGCGTCTAAGATATTTGTTCTGGAAAACTCGCGGACGTTCTTATAACTATTTTTGTACAACACTGATTTCTTTGAACACCTTGGGACACCCGTAACTTTGAATTCGATTCGCTCTTATATCACTACCTTCACTTTATATCGTGTACATTATTTTGTATTTAGTTAGAACACATCATCTTCTGTTTGTCCCTTCTTTAGCGCCTATTTTTGTTTCTCAACACGTTCGACGTGGGCGTTGAAAGATGCCTCTCACGTCTAACACCTTCACAGCCTAGTTTTAAAGCGAAACGTTCCATGTGCGTGTAAACTCATATTGCGCGTAAAAAATATATATATAAAAAAACACTGGAAAGGTAGATTATGCATGACAGATACAAAATACAATATGTACGTAGGCGTATCGAACGAAAGTCGCCTTAAAATATCAGTCACATTCTAAAAAAAAGAAGAAAGAACGTTTTAATAAGGACGGAGAACGAACGTTATAACTGGAGCCAATTACTGCGCCGTCAGCGATACGCTATTTCCCCTCCCTCCCCCCCTCCGTCCCCGGCGTCCCCTCCGTCTCAATGTCGGCTCTCAGCTTCTCTGCTTCAAGTATTCAAGTACCCGTTATGAAAACTAAAATAAAATCAACTCAGATTGACTACTTGAAATCATAACGCGATGTCTACCGCAAAAACCAATTTCCGGTCTGCCATTAAAAAAAAAAAGAAAAAAAAGTGAGCGGTGTCACCTCTTGAACTGCGATGTTCCAAAACTTCCAAACTTGCATAGTAAGGAGAACGAATTTCCACTTCACCAAACTTGAAGTTTCTCCCTTTTTCCTTTTTTTGTTTTTGTTTTTGTGTGCGTATCACTTTCCATTACGCCGTTCAATTTACGCGTTTTCTTGTTTCGAGGAAGCATACTGACGTCGCGCTTTCTTAGTTTGCTTATATCCTCGCTATGACTCAAGTTAATTAGTCCTTCTCCAGTCCTTACTTCTTTTTTTTTTCACTCTCCCTCTTTGACACTTTTTCCTCAATTCTTTTTATCCTTCTTCCTCCTCTCCACGTATTTCGAGTGTTCCTTGTATCAGCCTGCCTCAACGGCATTCGACATGCATTGCAAGCTATGTTCCCGAACGCTTTTAACGATTTTGCTCCATCTGTTAAGTGCTTGCTCTTATGTTTTTTGTTTTTTTTTACTTTTCTGACGCTCTTTTTTTTTTTATGAGGAGGGGGGGGTTACGAAGAAGAAAGTTGAAGGCTGGGAATGAAGAAAAGATTCCCAATTTCTAGCTTTTGACTATGTACTTTTTTTTTGCTACGTAGTTTGTTTATTGCTAATCAACACGAGGCAGAGAACATTCCAAACAGACGCTGGGCATTTTGTAAAGCATTGTTTGTTAAGTTATACGCTTGGTGCACGTTGTCCCTAATTTGGGTCCTAACTTCCGTGTTCTTTTTCTTTTGCTCAAAAATAGTGTATAACGCTTTCCTCGTGAACGTTTTTTTTTTTCGACTTTAGAACTGGTTTGGCGAGATACATTAACGTTTCTTGTATTCAGAGCACTAATCTCGAGGGACATGCATCCTGCAGCCGGTAATAACGTTCCTTGATTAGTCTTAATTTTTATAGGAGTCCGGAGGTTGGAGGCAACTTCAGAGTTGCTGGCACTAGCTACGCGTTTTAGTCAGGCCCAACAACACGCCTGAATCACATGGTGCGCTTTCTAACGTCTCGCGTATCCTGAAAAAAGAAAGAAAGGAATTTTCGTCGAAGTGAAAAGGAAAGACGCCGTAATTAGCACGAAAGTTTGAGAAATGTATGTTTGCTCATAATAAGAAGTGACCAGTGATAAGTGAGAAAAATAAAATAAGAAAAAGGAAGCCGAAGTATGAAGTGAGGGTGGCAGGGGGAACCAGGTTAGGCTTATATATAGGATTCCGTGTTTTCGGAGTTTATTTCTCATAAAATTCGGAGGGTGTTTTTCGGAGTTTATTTTTCGCTGGGGATTCGCGGTTTATCAGAGTTTATTTTTGTTGGATTCCCAATTCTTTGAAAATTCGGAGTTTATTTTACTGCGTAACATTTAAAAATTCGAAAACAAAATAAATGAGGTCCGGGTACCATGACCCGCTGTCCCGAAGGAAACTCGACGTGCTAAAAAGCAAACTCCTTTTTGTCAGTAGTTCCAAATTTCAAATGAAACTGAAGTGGAATCTCCTCAGGACCACTGACCTTGTGCTCTTATAAATTTTAGTTGCAAAACTGTTTTTCTTTGTTCGGTTTACTTCGTTGCTGTGACCTCGAAATTCGGAGTTTTTCGGATAAATCCGAATTGACGGAACATTTATTAGCCAGTGTTTTTCGGATTTATCCGAAAACACGGAACCCTACTTATATAGCATTTCACCGCTCTTGCATTTGAATGGCCACCTCACCCTCTACAGCGTGCATCAAATGAGTCGTTGACCCATTGAAGGAACCGCAAAAATAGGTTTCTTGACGTATCAAGCTAAACTTTTGTACAGAGGTGGACGAAGATGATGCATCTAGTGTGTCAAAAATTCAAAGGATGTGCTTAGCTAGTAAAAACGAAAAAAGGAAGAGCTTAAATTTGCTGCCAATAGGCAGCAAACCCGCAAATGAAATATGTCTAGGTGGGGCGACAGTTGAGGGATGGCGAGAGGTTGTTAATATATATATAGAAATAGTTTCACAAATAAATTTTCTTGATCGGTTTTATTTTTATTTAGTGTGTCTTAGGCCCGCGCCGCATTTGACTCAAAAACATCGTCTGCTTTCTAAGATCAGTGTCTGCACCCTCGCTCTTACCGGCTTCTATCGACTGTTGCACCAATCAGAAACCTGTTTGCTGGCAGACGGACGCCGTAGGTGGCAAGATCAGGTTCTTAATTTTTTGATCTTTACTCAAGTAAGTTCAATCTTTGATAGCTGTAAACAGGAAATGAACGATCTCTGACTACCTCTGTAGAAAATCTTAGTGGGGATAATTAAAGACCAATTTATGCGGTGCGCCTAAAGAGGTAACGATTCATTTTTCCTACGCGGTATTTATGTGGGTATTTCTTTAACGGGTGTTATATTAAACGGACTGCGCTGACCGACGTTGCCAACACATGAGTCATGTTTCTAATGCAGGTATATTAATACGTGTTTGAGAAGGTTAGGTACTATTTTTTTTTGTCTTTCTTAAAGGGCGACCGTCTGGTAGCACTAACGAAGTTCCTTAATCGACTCTGTAATCTTAAGAAAATCGAATAAGGCTCAGAATAATTTTCTTCGAATATATTTAAGGTAAAATGATAATAAAAGTCGTATAATATATGCATTCGACTCCGACAGCCCCTGAGAAGTAGGCATTAAAAGGCGCCTCAGCAAGTAGGCTTTATATTTTATACAAATTAGACCGAAACATCGCTTGCTCAAATAAGCGGCGTCTTGTACCTAGTAAATGTTTTTACGTTAGTGAAAAAGCATATTTGAGAAATTAAAGGGGATCGTCGCTAAATGCAATAAATTCAATTTAGTTTTTATTTTGTGTGGTACACTGCCCGACACCGTTAATACGAACACGACATCGAGGATTTTTCGCCTTTTTCTTTTAAAGGGTGATGGCAGGCGCCAAACGTTACAGCTTGGGTCAGTGCCCCCAAAATGAGCGCTTTCCATAACACTACTAGTTTTCATGGCAACCTCGCGATTCTAAGAAAAAGGAAATGCAGGTGACCGCTTGTTACCACTAAGAGTGGCAGGCAGTGTACCGTACAAAGCCCAATTATATATGTGAGAAAGACTGGGGGATTGGGGGCCTTGTCTTTTGGCCCACCGTGACTCGGAGCACGGATAGCTAACTCTCGGGCTGAAGAATCCAGCCATTTTTGATACAATCTCCACCTCTCCCCGTCTCAATCTTGACGACCATCGTACTTGCGTACTGTTCCGTATCACTACGGCGTGACGTGTGTTAAAGACCCCAGGCTAACAGTATACTTTACTTTCTAAATGTTGTTTCATCCACAGCGTAAACGAGTCTCACAATACCTCCCCAAATCGATTTTAATCAGTGGTCCCGTGGACGCTTGAATTGACAGACACGTTGGTCGCCGTTGGATCTTCGTTGTCCAACCAACTACGAGATCTCCCGCTTGAAATTTTTCTGATTATCCAAAAGAGACCAGACAGATAAAATGAAGATGATGAACCGTACACAGTCAATACAAATCTGAGACAGCGCGATGCTTGTCAGCCATCCAAGGGGCGACATATCTCTAACGCGCATATTAGCAATTTAGCCGGGGCCGTACGAATGCTTTACTCTGTTTCACCTTAAAGAGGCACTAGTTCCCTCCAATTTATTTTTGTTAGGCGATTCAATATGGTGTCCGAAGACTATTCAATCAATGTTTTGCTACAAGGTGTTTCCACGTCAGATCGTACAAAGACTGTCCTGGTTGTATTTTTTATATTTATGTAATTAATATATGTGAAAGTCATGTTCTTGGGAGAAACATTCAGCTATATGTGAACGCCGTAGGTAAAGATTTTACAGATATAAAATTGAGAAGCTCGAGGCTTGGACATTGCCGAGATGTCATCATGGTAATTTGCACAGCCGCCAATGTTACACCAAAGCAGGCACGTGGTTAAAATTTTTGTAATTTATTTGATCGAATTTTCGGCAAAGTGCGCACCAAATATTAAAAAATAACAAATATATACTTTTATGCAACAAAAATTACGAATCACGTAAAAGATACACGTTTTAGGGACAATTTCACAAATTATTTAGCAACAAACAACTTTATGCAAAACGTCGGAAAATATATCAAAATGTGCGTCATAAAATGCAGCTTGCGAATATATACAAACTATTTGCTTGGTCTTTACTATAGTGTTGTTAATAATGCAGAAACGTAAGTCATTTCTCTGAAAGTAGCAAAAGTGCCTGTCAAGATTTAAAAAAAAAACTGTGTATCTTATTTTTTAAACTTTCCTTAACTCCTTGCGGTAACTTGAACTAACTTATCCTGGCGAAATATTGAGTAGCCTATAACTTCCAATCGACAAAAGCGACAAGAACCTTCACTCAAATTGACCTGGCTTGTCTTCGTTGAAAGAACTGTCCTGTCTGTGTGTGTCCATCCCTATTTGTTTTATTCTTTCGTGTATCAAGTTTTCTTCGTTATAGGGGTTTTTGCCGCACGAAGTCGACTCCAAAGAGATATTCTCTAGAACCGACAGTGTGTATAACGCTGCTGCTTTATTGCAGAACGTAACAAGTTGTCAAAGCTTAAAACCATGGGACTAGGAAGAATAAAAAAAAAACGGACAACACAACACAAAATGTCAGGAACAGCTGAGTTTATGCTACCACAGCCAAAACGAGAAAAGGCAAAAGAAAACAGAAGAAGACGTCGCGCAGTTTTACCAGACATGGCTTGACAGGCTATATCTCTACAGTAATAGACACGCTTCCGACAACGAGCATCTGCCGCCAAGCACCCGCAAAGATAATCCCCGTCAAGACTGCGAGAACCGAACCGAGTCCCGACCAACCTCCTGACCTCAGGGTGATAGATTATGATGTTTCCTAACCAGGTCGTTGGCGTGAGTTCTCTTCTCGGCAACTCATGCTGTCCCAAGCTTTTCTTTATGTCTCTGTTACCTTGTGTTGCCTCCTAAGGCCCCCCCCCCCCCCGGCCCACCTCTCTTATTTACTAATGAGTTTCAACGGACGCCACTGCTGCCGGCAGTTGCGAACAGCATGCATGGAAGATTGCCTTGAAAGTTTGAACTCAAGCGCGTACACAAGGAAGGCCAGTCGCTGTGTAAACAAAGCGAGGGAAGTCTTCTCTGACATATTTTCTCTAAATGCTCATGTGAGAGTTTCTGAATGCCTCCTTTCCAGGCTCCAAATGTTTGGTTAGCGTGGTGAAACCAAAACAGCAAGAAAACGTCCTTTTGGTTGCCGACTTCTGTGTGTATTCCTTGTACGTTACGTTACACATCGATACTTTGAAATGATAATCCGATGTTTTTTTGTTTTCCACCATACAATGTTGAACACTCCAGATACTACTTCCCTCGCTTTGTTTACGCGGTGACTGTCCTTCCTTGTGTGAACGCTTGAGTTTCAAAGCCAACTGCCATTCATACTGTTCGCAACTGCCGGCAGCAGTGGCGTCCGCCGACACTCCTTAGGAAATAAGGGGGTAAAGGGGAGGGAGGGGGGGGGGGCCTTACGGGGAAACACAAGGAAACAGAAAGATAAAACTAAGCTTGGGACAGTACGACATTCTGACAAGTGAGCTCACGCAAACAAGCTAGTTATGGAACGTCATAATCTAACTCCCTGAGATTAGGAAGTTTGTCGGTCCTCGTAGTCTTGACGGAGATTATCTTCGCGGATGCTTGGCGGCGGATGCTCGTTGTCGAAACCGTGCCTAGCCTAGTGTTGTAGGGGTTTAGCCTGTCAAGCCATGTCAGGTAAAAACTTCGTGAAGTCATGTTCTTTTGGATTTACCTTTCTTGTTTGGGTGTGATCGCATAAACTGAGTTGTTCCCGAGATTTTGTGTTATGTTGTCTGTTTTTTTATTGTACCTATAGTATAGTCCTTGGTTTTAAGTTATGACGACTTTCTACGCTCTGGAATAGAGCAGCACCGTCGTACACACTTTGTAGGTTCTAGAGAATATCTCTTTGTAGCCGACGTCTCGCGACAACGCCCCTATAACGAAGACAAGCCAGCTGAATTGGAGTGAAGGTTTGTTTTCGCTCTTCTCAATTGGAAGTCATATGCTACTAAATACTTTGCCATCACAAGTTAGTTTAAGTTACTGCAAGGAGTTAAGGAGAGTTTAAAAAAATAAAAGATGGTGTGTTTTTTTATTATTAACGTACAATTTTGCTGTTTTTCAAAAAATGGTTAAGCAAATAGTATTTACATATTCGTAATCTGGATTTCAAAACTCACATTGCGATGTATTTTGCGACGTCTTGCATAAAGTTCTTTGTTACTAAATAATTTGTGAATGGGTCTCTAAAACGTGTTCTTCACGTGTTACGTAATTATTTTTTGCATAGAAATGTACGAATGTAATTTTTAATATTTGGAGTGCATGTTGTAAATTATCTAAAAATAGATTTAAAAACAAACTTAACTACGTGCCTGCTTTGGTGTGACATTGGTGGCTGTGCAAATATCATATTGAAATCTAGGCAATGTTCACACCTCGAGCTTCTCAATATTATATCTCAGGGAACACTTTAGCTACGGAGTTCACATATAACTGAATGGTCCTACCAAAAACATGGCTTCCACTTATATTTATTACAGAAATATCAAAAATATGCCCCGGACACTCATTGTACGATCTGACGTCGAAACAC
>JAZHYW010001871.1:0-109736 GCA_037355805.1 Ixodes ricinus | reverse complement strand
CTTATTTATAAAAGAATACTTATCATAATATACACTGATATAACACATTTCTGCACCTATTCCAAGTATGCAATCAGATATTGAATATCTTTGCTAGAACCCGAGTTATGGGAGATCAGTCTAATTTGATTAGGTCATTTGTTACGGGTCGTTAGTAAAAAATGATTCGTAATTTATAAAATTTTTAGTACAACTGCATTCACAAAGGTGTAATTTGTGAGGGGATGCTATTTTCGATCTCACCTGGGAGGGTTATGTTACTAAAAAAAACGATTGTAAATATAGTATAGAAGACATGCTTTCTCATTATCTAAGAAAGCAATTAATTGGATATAAGTCTTAAGCTAGAAGACTATAAAAATAGTATCATCGCACAGCTCCATTCTTCCCTGTTAAAATGGCATCAAACGTGTTAATATTGTCCAAGACAAACTTCAGAAAATGCCTGTAAGGTATTGGTACTTGTGAAAAAGTGTGTAGAGAGAAAATAAACCTTGAAGTATGTGTATTCATACTAAATGTTCATAGAAAAAATTAAGACTTCCTATGTTCTTTCATATTTGAAAATTATAGTAATAATATTTGCACAGAGCTGGGTGAATATGTCTTAACATCAGAACCATATTCTCAAAAATGACTTTCCCCCAACTTTTTACCATATCAAAGACCATCCTCTCATTAAAAAGAAAGGGGGGGGGGGTGCAACGATTTCCGGACTTCGGTCAAAGATTTGTGGAAGTTGTTCTCTGACACTTTCAAAGTAAGGAACAGAAAACCGATTTCGCCTGCGTGTCCTAATTGTTGTGTAAAAAAAGAAAAAAAGGAGAAATATTGGCATATCTGGCACCCCTCAACTCACTCCCAATCTTCAGGGTCACACCTGTTCCCCCTCCTAGTGATGTAATTCGGGGTGCCGTGTAACTTCCCGTGTGCTCTCTCGGAGGACGCTTGCTCTCCCGTCTCTGCTGAGATTAGCGGGCGTTATGCTGCAGCTTAGAGCCGAGCGAGGTCACGTAAGCTTTTCGCCGTAGTTCCTTCGGCTGCCACTCGCGGCTGCAGGTGGGGGAAAAAGCTCGACTTTTGCTTTGCGATCATGCAGCGGAATCGCGACATTTTTTAATGAAGATGTTTTCTGTATTCTCTGGGACATGATGAACAATGTAAAAATGACGATGATGCAAATTCTTTTAATCTTAAAATCGTTGCACCGCCCCTTCAACAGCGAGGCGATAATGAGAAACAAAATTGTTTGGAGAAAACATTTAAGACAGAGTGGCAGTTCATGCTCCGATATCGTAATTAAGTTGAAAACGTGCGGCAGACAAATAAAGGTGAACAAAATTCAGACACGGCGCAATGTTTAAAAAATGCCGATACCTAGCCTTCTTTTCATGTCTCAAGCTTTTTAAATACCCGTCATCTCATCTGTGCAACCAATCCTTGCGTTTTTAGATTTTGCGTTAGCTCCGTAGCTTGATGGCGCAACACATCAATTTCAAGGCAGCACAGTCATTTTTGGATAATGGATTATGCAACAAATACTGTAAATAACATACCGTAATATCGTGAGAGATGGCCCACCCCCGAAAGATAGCCCGCCCCCTACTTTTGACCAGATTTCTTCTTTTAAAAAAAAAAAAAAACATTGAAAGATAGTTCACTTTTACTAATTGCAGGGCCCTGGCCAATGGTGACCTCAGCAGAGATGGTGCTACTTAGTCACAGCGGGAGATAAGCAAACATTGCTGACTGGGAAGGACAGTCGTCTTTGGGTCATCGCCTCTCCCTGCGATCACAAGTTTCGCAGGTCACAAAATTTAGAACTAGCATTTTATCAACTTTGTTTTATCACACACCGAATGTAAGCCTACTCATTTTCACCCGATTTGGTTTCAGTTTTAGGTGGGCTATCTCATGGGAGAATATGGTATTATATGGCAGTAGAGTCCTTCGTTGCACACAGTGAAGAGAACGATGTGATCGTCTGAGACAAGACCCTTCTGAAATATCAGCTGCATAAAAAAGTGCATGGTTTATCACCATAATGGTGATAATGAAAATATTCTGTTGTTAACTTGGCAAGCTGATGGGAGAAAGTGATTTTCTTTTTGCAGGACACCACTATAGCTTCTGCTCCAAATCAATTTCAGTGGTGTCACAAAGCTGCGGCCTACAAAAAGAAAATAAACTACACAAGGTGCAATGATTTAAAATGGGTCAGCAGATTGATTGGACCAGTCAGGGGAAACTGCTGATGCAGGCAACATTTGTGTATAATTAGTGCACTGCATTTTCGTAATGCTCTATCTGAACACACTGGCTCCATGCCTGCCTAGAAACGTACCTTTTCTTATTAGCCACCAACTGCTGTTAGTATTACACACAAACATTGATCACAACTTTGTTGAATTAAACCATGAAGGTGTCTTTGATGAAGATATATCTGAATTTCAAGAAAGATCCATTGAGATTACGATAGTTATTTCAAAGCCCTCGACACAAACAGATAAGCGTAAGAGAACATCAGTAAACTGCCCGACGACGCTATCTGCCTTCTTGCATTTGCAAATTAGAAGAGTTGATCTTGTTAAAAGGTCGCACAGTCGTTTCTAACCTACTGATGTTCGTCCACTATTTATTAATGAGATGCTATGTCGGCAATAAGAGTGATATTTCAAGCTTCTTTGTAATAGAATATGCACGATATCATTCCCAATGTTTGCATTAATTAAGTCACTTTTTCTTTGGAAGTACAGTAGGGATATCCAGCGTGAATAGTGTAAACAACTTAATTTTTGGCGAGGACCTAATTTGCAAGAATTTTGCAACTTGGAATATTGTGCAAAATTCAACTTATGGTAACAAATGCTTAGCATATCACTCCTAGTCGCGAAATTTTGCGCCGCAAAATATTAAACCCTTGAAAATAAAATTGTTTACAGTAACCAATAATGTTGAATGTTAACATCAAATACACAGTATCATTATTAAAATTAAGGTTAGCGCGGAGTGAGCCTGGTGCATGGCAACACTAAAAAAAAAAAAACACCCAAAAATATGTCTGTCTATTTTTTTGTTTTCTCTTGTCTCGGAGCTTTTCAAGTATGAGACAGCAGCAGACAATTCTTTGAAGAAAAACAAAATGAACTTGGTGTTTTATAGCACACAATCCTTCAGATTGTAGAGCAGTGATGGTAGAAATACAAGCTAGATTAACGAGCAATGACTTATGTCTTTATAAATATGGAAACAACCAAAGCCTGACCTGGCTGCCAATATAAGCAAATAAATAAATAAATAAATAAATAAATAACCTAAGGTGCTCGTTTGGAAAAAGCCTGTTCTTGCAACTGGATCACTCTTCCGGACCCGGCGTTGAGTTGGATGCAGCTTGTGGGGCACAGGTAGATGTGTCAAGCAGTGCTTGATTCAGGGCCTGTAAGCGCCGCGCTTCCACTTTCAGCTCGAGTAGGCGGGCTTGTTGTTGGGGCCGACTCGGTTTGCAGTCCTTGGCCAGCATCTTCAGCTTGCTATCGAGTTCCAGCTTCGCTCGCTCCAGTTTCCACAGTTCTGGATTACCCTGTAGAGAAGTGTCAGTTTCATCAGCATGCAACACGGCAACTGCTTGTGGGTACAGATACACGCCCATGTTCGGATTCTCGAACAGTGGTTCGAATAACGGTGTATTCAGGTCGACCTTCCCCCTAAAAGGGATGAACACATCCTGAGAAGTTTGGGCTGTCTCTAGGACAGTTTCATTAAATGCCTTTTCACTTGCGATAAGCTGCCATTCTGCCCTGTTGATGAACAGCATCCACCACTTTCCCTATTAGTTTGCATAGCAGAGAATTAGTTATTTGTCGTCGTTTTATGTGCTGTCCAAGCATGGCGTGTGGCTCTGTCGACGACAGACTCAATAAATATGATGGGAGACGAATTTCGGCCGCACAGACCCGTGCTTTTTTCTTTTTCTTTTGAAGTTACCCTGCGAACATCTACTAGGGCCATTTTGGCCGCCGACGGGTAGACTCCACTACCGCCGGCCCATGTTAAGTTCAAACAAAGATCGGCATACATAAAAATAGAGTACAAGTCAATGCTATTTCATGTTCCCGACTTCTCTCTGGCTGGTGCAGTTGCACGACGGAAAAAACGGGGTTGTTTCTCTGGTGCTTCGCTGCAGACTCATATTTTCTTCGATCAAGGCCATATTCCGCCCATTTAATCGAGACAAACCTCGCTGTTCTCTTCAGCCAAACGCTGGTCTCTCGCGAAACATCATGAAGACGCCCTTTTTCTTGCGAGGCAGTGTGGAGGTGACTAGAACACTTCCAGCAAGCGTATGTCTCCCATCAGGATGGATGGATGAATTAATGGTATTGGGTGTACCCGTTGTATTGGGCTAGTAGCTTGTACCACCTAGCCTAGAAACATTCACGCCCCCTCCCCCTTAAATTTCGCTATAAATTACGTCTCTTGTTAAATCATCTACCCTATCATTTTTGTGTATATATACTATCACGCTTCTGGAGACCTTCTCCGCCAATCTTCTGACCTACATTTTCGTGACTGTAAATCTTTGTTCCTCCACTCTTACATCATCACCAGAAAAACCTAGTGCCCGTACGAAATCTGTTACATCTTCCGGGAGGAAGGGACGAAACCCCGAGCACTTCAAAACCAGGTGTTCTAAGGACTTGCTATCACCATGGCATACTCCACATACAGTAATCCCTCGTTATAACGAAGTCAACGGGACGGCAAAGAAATTCGATATAAGCGGAAATACGATAAAAGCGATAAAGTAAAAAAGAAAAAAAATAGTGACAGCAGCCTTGAAGGCGGATGGGAACACTGCGGAACACTCTGACCATATATTTAATCAAACAAACCTTGGTTATGAACATATGGCGGCAGCTTTACCAGGTAAAAAAATAATTAAGTAGAGTTTGCCGATAATTTCATCCGGGCATCAGTTCTCCTCGAGCTGCTCCAGGCATTGCAAGAAAGAACACTGTCACCGCCGCTGCACTCCACTTTGTTTCGAAGCAGCTGTAGGATGCTTCGCGTCTCCGAAGACGTCGGCGTTTCCCCGAGGTGCCTCTCCGACGTTGCTTCGCGTTTACCCTGATCGCACACAACGTCTACGACCGCAGCAACCGTGGCAGGAGCAACAACAGAAACGTCCACATGGACAAGCGCGAACGAATCAAAGTTATCCTCGGTGGCTTCGCCAACATGTTTTCACACACTCCTGTAGAGATTGTTGCAGCTCTGGGAATCGTGCACCGGCTTGGCAAGCATGCTCGCGAGAGAAAATCCGACGTTGCGCGAAGCAGTTGGGGATTTTTCTTCTTCGGGTTGCAGGCGCGCTTTCTCCTGCATGAAAACTTATCTAACCCATTGCATTCAGTTGGGTTCAACCACAACCTACAGTAGTCCTGACCAGGGTGTCGAACCGAAAAAATACGGGTTCGGTTACGGTTCAGGTTCAGGTAAATTTATTTTGTTCCGGTTCAGTTCCGGTTCGATTAATTCGATCCGCGAACCGGTTCGCGAACCGGTTCGGGCGCTGAACCGGTTCGCGAACCGGTTCGGAAATTATGAATGACAAATTGCAACATCAAAATAAATTACAAATAAAACATCTGAAATCAGCACATACGAAACGGGATACATCGTCGAAACTAGTAGTGCATAACGTTTATAAAAGCCTGTAGCCAATGCAAGCGGCAAACAACGACTGTCTGATGACAGGGCTGTCTGTCACGGGCGCTAACTCCAGCGTCTGCTGAGCGTTGGTTTGAGCGCACGCGCCCGCTTGAGTCCCATGACTTCGCTGGGCAGGCGACGGAAGCAACAGAAGCTCGGCAGATCCTTTGTCAAATTCGAAAGTGCGCGCAGCTTCGCTTCTCCGCGAGCGACTAGGGTTTGTATCCCTGTTTTTTTTCCCCGCATTCATCGAGTTTCCGGTACGAAAAAATACGGCATGTAAATCTTGACACTTCATAGCTCGATATACTCTGACCGGTGGTTGGGGCAGCGAAGAGCAGATATAATTCATGAATGCTCATTTCAACTGTAAATAAAATTTCTATCTCTCCCTCAGACATTATCAAACTCCACAGACTTTTCTTTTCTCATTCCGATGGAAGCAAGCTTCAAGAACTCCCGCGTTCTAGAAACGTGTTATGAAATGAGCACACAGCAGCATTTAGGATTTACGAGATTGTAAAAAAATGAAATCCCGTGACGCGAATTTTTTTTTTTTTGCACAGCTTTCCAATTCTTTTTCTTCCGTGCAAGCCGCGACCAGCGCAATACTGGTTCCTATGTCAAGATTCATGGACGCAGCGTTTGTCAAGATTCATGGATGCAGCGTTTATATTCCTAAGACTGAGTGGAGAAGAAAAATATGTAAGCGAGGTGTGTGTCAGTTGACGGCACTTAAAAACAAATGGCATTGATAGCACATTCATTGTCAACAGCGCGTGGCCGAACCGTTTTGACATGAGCCGGTAACCGTTATTTTTTTCCGGTTCAGTTCCGGTTCCGGTTCATCTCGATAACAATATAACGGTTCGGGTTCGGGTTCAGTTCCGGAAAAAATACCGGTTCGGTTCCGGTTTTCGGTTCGGTTCGGTTCCGGTTCGACACCCTGGTCCTGACTGACCTGCCCACAGAATGGCTCCCTATATGGAAGACGCTGTCGCTGATGAAGTGCCTCGCTTTGCCGCTGGAAGCGCTGGGCAAAGACTTTTCTGTGACCCAAACGCGGTTCACAGCTTGTCTTGTGCATGGTCCACACGGCGCGCAACTGGTGATATATATCTTTCGGGGACAGGTATCGTAGCCAGCAGGCTGCAGTAGCCCTTAGTAGCACTGCAGCAGGATGCATTGCTATCATGCTTGCTTGGAGTAGTAGTAGTTTATTGTAAAGTGGAAAGGGGGTAGAAGCAAGGCGAAAGGTTAGTCTCCCAGTGGTGGGGTCAGCTTTCTCGCCTTGCTAGGGGGGTAGGGGGAACCAAGAGTGGTTGTAGGAGAGGTGGCACAACAAACACTATGATACACTATAATACACTATGATACACTATGACACACTATAATACACTATGATACACTATTTACAGTGTGATACAATCTTAAACAAATTGCGTGGCTAATTTTGATCTTGGTCCTTTCCTCACGTATTACAGGCTGCTATAGCCTGCGGATTTTAAATAGTCAAGCAGTGCTCTTAAAGCTTTTGTTCTGGAATGCCGCGAACCTGCCGGGAACAGGAGTGACTTGGTGTTGCCAGCTGGAATGTTAAGCTGTTTGAGGGTGGTCACAAGTGTTTCTCGGTGGTTGCTCACCGCTCTGCAATGCCAGAGAATGTGTTCGATGTCCTCCGTGGCACCACAGGCACTGCAGGCTGGGGATGTCAGGCGTTTGATGAGATGTAGTCGAGAAGCGGTTCGGGCGCAGCCTACCCTTATCCGATGAAGTAGAGCTTGTTCGAGCCTGCTGAAGCTTTTCTTGGGGATTGTGTGCGGCGGTGTTCCAGCCGCAGTTTCAGGGTCAGGGTGAAGTTTCTGAATGGCTTTTTGAATAAGGCTGTTTGACGAATTATATGGATGTACGGAGATTGTTGGTGTGACATCCGCATGAGCAGCACGTGCGAGAGCATCCGCAGTCTCATTTCCTTGAATGCCAACGTGAGAAGGGATCCACTGAAACTGGATGGATGCACCTTCCATAGCTGCCTTCTGCACTAGGTGGGCTATAGTGCGAGCTAGCGGAGATGCTCTTTCCAGGTTCGTGAGTTGTCTCAGAGCTGCTTGGGAGTCGGAGAAGATGACAAAGTGATGTAGCTCCGCGTGCTTGAGAGTTTCTTGTACGGCAAGCCAGATGGCAGCAAGCTCGGCACATGCGGTGTTCAGGCATATGTCCAAGCGACCTTTCGTGTGAACTCTGAGTTGGGGAATGCAGTAGGCAGCTGTTGCGGAATTTCCACGTATGCTACCATCTGTATAAATATGCGTTTTTCCTGCGTAGTCTGTAGTTATCAACTCTTCGGTAATAGACCGTGCTACGCAATCTGCGACCCTACCTCGCCGAGGCAGGTCAGGAATACTTGCCAGTATTTGCAGATTCTCTTCGTCGCAGTGAGGCGGAAGTGTCTCTGGAACATTAGAAGGATAGCCGATTGTTGAACGAAATGCTTCACCCATCCTTCCTAAAAAAGAATTACGCCTAGCTATGATGCCTTCGATGAGTTGGATTGTATTATGTGCACTGTGGAGCCTAGTGAAATGTCGAAGCACTCGTTCTTGTGCTTGATTTCGTAGTGGGGAGTCGCCGGCTTCTACGAGTGTGGGCACATTTTGTGATGAGCAGGGCAGGCCGAGGCAGAACCTTAGCGCCGTTCGGTGGAAAGTTTCAAGTGTTGTCCATTGTGATCTTGCTATGTCGAGTAGGGGAAGTGCATAGAGCACTCTGCTTACAATGAGACCCCGATAGAGCGTCAACAGTGATGACTGGAACGGACCCCAGTTTTGACTTGCGATGCGGTGAAGAGCCCCACATAGTTTACGAGACTCTTTCATGACGTGCTTAACAGCAGGGCGCCAGTTCACTCTGTCGTCTATAATGACGCCAAGATATTTAACTTGTGTCCGCCTTCGAATCCGTTCTCCTTCCACGCGAAGTCTTGAGAATTCGGAACGTAATCGCCCTCGTGGTCTGTAGGTGAGTGCGGAGGTCTTAGCAGTAGACAATGTGAGGCCAGCGTGAAAGAGGAATGCCGAGGTGGTGTTGAGAGCCTTTTGGAGTTGTGCTTCAACTGTTGTTGAGAGGAGCGTTGGACCAGCACACCACAGTACGACGTCGTCAGCGTATATTGCACATTTGACTGGAAAGATACTTTCTTTTGGTAAAGCAGGGGGAGTGCTGCCATGACAACGTTGAAGAGTAGCGGGCTGAGGACACTTCCCTGTGGCACTCCTTGTGTGCACTCGCGTGGCGTACTCAAATGCCTGGCCAGTCTAACTTGGAGCGTTCGTTTGTTTAGAAAAGATCGCACAAAGGCCAGGGCCCGACCTCCTACCCCGATTAATTGCAATCTCTCTATTATTATGTCGTGAGGAAGAGCGTCGAAAGCACGATGTATGTCCAAGAACACGGCATGTAGAACGTGTTTCTGTGCTTTGGCCTCTTCAAGAGACGAGGCAAGATCTCCGATGGCATCTGCTGTGGAACGACCTCTTCTGAAGCCCGAAAGTTCGTGTGGGAACGCGTTTGTATGTTCAAGTTGCCAAGTGAGACGGCGGTGGATCATCCTTTCCATTAGCTTGCAGGTGCAGGACGTCAGCGATATTGGGCGATATGAGGACAAGTCATTCGCGCGCTTTCCTGCTTTCTTGACAGCTATCACGGTCGATTGTAACCAGGCATCGGGTAGTACTCCTCTCTGCCAAATGCTGTTGAAGTAGGCTAGTAGTTTGGGTCGGTCTTCTTCGTCGATGTTTTTTAGGGCCTGGTTAGTTATACCGTCAGGTCCTGGGGCACCCCGTCGACGGCAGTTTGACAAGGCGTAATTTAACTCTGATAATGTGAAGTCGTCATCAACTGACTTTTTTGGGAAGTGTGGAACGGGAGGCCTGGGTCCAAGAAAAACTGCCTTTGGTGAGTTGATGTGAGCGGTGAATTCATCTGCAAATCGTTCTCTGAGGGTTGCGAATGAGATTTTGTTTTTGATGGCGATTGCTGCGAAGTGGTCTTTAGGTGGGACTGCAGTGAGTAGACATTTGACTGTCGTCCATGGGAGGCGGGATCCAGCGTCAGTGTTTAGTGAATTACTTCTCTGTTGCCATTGATGACGGCCAAGTTGTACGGTATATCTGCGAAGCTTGGCCTCAATTCGTCGTGATGTTGTCCAGTCTTGTGGTCGCTTAGAACGTCTAGCTATTCTTTGAGCTCGCCGGGATGCGGCGCGAAGGTTCAAATATGTCAGGTCTGGGACTGGTTTTGTTGTTGGGAGCGTTATTTGTTTCGTGGCGACTTCGAAGGCGGTGGTTACGGCCTCCTCAATTGCTGGAGGATTTTGGCTTGTTAATATCGTGCTAAGGGTTACGCGATAAACATCCCAGTTGGTGATCTGATGCGTTCTGACCTTCCGTGGGATGGCCGTGATGGGGAGGAGCAAGATGGGCACGTGGTCACTTCCCCATGTGTCAGGTTCTGCATTCCAGACCATCTGTATTTCGGGTGATACGAATGTTAGATCGAGAACACTGTCTCTTTTAAGGAGAGGACGAATGAATGTTGGCGATCCGTCGTTCAGGCATCTTAAGCCTAGATCTGTCGTTACACTAATGAGCGCATTTCCCCTTTGTGTGGTTGTGTCACTGCCCCAAACAGGGTGGTTTGCGTTAAAATCTCCGCACCATATAATTGGCCCAGGACAGCGTTTTCTGATCTTTCTCATTTCATCGGGATCCCATGGTTGGTTAGGACGTATGTAGCTTGAGACAACAGTAATATCTTGCTTGTTCATTCTTATTGTTACGGCTGTATGTTCATCGTATAGAGTGTTCAAGTCGCTAAGGTCGATTTCCATTTGCTTGAGGTGACTCTGCACGAATATAGATGCCCTAGACTTGCCGTCGAGGTGCGGTGTCTTACTGTGATATTGGACGTATGGGGATAATCGATGAGGTCCTGGTTCCACATACGTTTCTTGAAGAGCAAGAACATTTGGTTGAAGCTCCAGGAGGCGGCGACGAAGTTCGGCAAGTCGAGGTCGAAGAGTGTTAACATTCCACTGAATGATCGATGGAAGCATCTTGATACGACCTGGCGCGACCGGCGCGCGCACAGGGGATCCTGCAGCGTTGCTCTCAGGCATCGCTGTGTTGAGAATTTTTCACGATTCCGACGATAGTTGTCTCAAAGAGCATCATTCCTTGCAAAATTGTCTTCAAGGTGCTTGGTGGCATTTGTGCAATGGCGCTCCGCAGTGCAGAGAAGATGAAGCCTATTATGCTATCGGCGGATGTGGCTGATTCTTGCGCTGGCTCCTCAGACACACGTCGACCAGAAAGTACATCACTGTATGCAAGGTTTCTCTTTGGTCTAGTCTGGGTAATTTCTTGTTGGTCCTTCTTCGCATCTGACTTTCCTGAGTTTTCTTTATCAGTGGATGGAGAACGTTTAGAAGGGATATTCATTGACCTCGATGTATCTCTTTTTGACGAGTCCTTCTTAGGTTGATTTTTTCGTCCTGCTTGTGCATGGGAACGATCTGCGTGCGTTGTTTCTTTTTGGAGCGCAGGATATTCTTGTGCTTCAGGCAGTTCGCGTTGCGTTTCAGCAAGCTTTGGTCCGTGAATGAAAGATTTTTTTCTTGAAAGCGCTGCCAGGCGTACCTTGCAATTTGCATAAGAAGCAGGATGGTCACCAAGACAGTTTGCACATTTGGTGGGAAGTGTGCCAGGGCATTCTTTGGACGAGTGTGGTTCTCCACATCTTTTGCATTTTGTTTTCCCCTTGCAGTATTTTGCAATGTGGCCGAGGGCCTGGCAGTTGAAACACCTTGGAGGTGCTTCAATGTACTCGGTTACCTCGTGCCGTGTGAAGCCGAGGTTGATCTTGTCCGGTCGTTCGGTGTTTGGACGGAATGTTAGAACTACTCGGTCGGTTGGTTGGGCAACATCTGTTGCAATTTCGCGTCGCTGGTAGAGCCGACGAGCGGCAATCACACCGGTTGGTCCCAGAAATTCGTTAAGGTCATTATCAGTGTACCACTTTGGTACTCCTTTGATGAGACCGAAGTTTTGCAGGTACGCTTTGGGTATAGTTGCTTGTACTGGAATCCCACAAAGGGAGTGCACTTTGAGAAGCCGATGCACAGTCGGTACTTCTGAGACATCAAGTAAAAGACCTCCCTCGCTGTAAAACGATGTCTCACGATGGGCGCGCCAGCCAGTGTCTCTACTTCAGCAGACAATTTCAGCGGGTTTTGTTGCTGCAACCGCTTGTCCTCCTGCACGGGCGTTAGGAGGACTGGAACCCCTGTCGTTCTCTGTCGACGATGTTGCACTAGGGTGAACTCAGAGTCCTCTCCGGCTTCCGTCTCTTCCATTTTTTCGGGGTGGTCGTTCACAGATATCTCCTCATCATCACCGTCTCCCTTACGTCGTTTAGTTTGGGGGCTTACTTGTGTTCCATTGTAGGTATGGTCTGATTCGGGAATATCCGAGGTCGGGGCTGGGGGATGTCCATCGGCACAGGACATACCAGGTGTACCCCTGCCTCGAAAGGCCAAGGTTGACTTGAATGGGCGTCTTAAATTATACGTATCGGAAAATTGAAACAAGAGAAGAAGAAATGGCGACCTAGTCAGCGCTTGCTTGGATCGAAAGATCGCGTTTGTCAGGCACGTGCAAAAGCGTATTTTAGCTCCGACTGCCCTCGTGCCATCATCGAAATCTCGGATCTCTTTTGCCAGCCAGCGCCTCTAGTGACGATTCAAATCTGTCACGTGCCCTCTGGCTGACGTGCCTTCGTAGTCCCGCGTTTATATGCATGTGCACAAACTCTGGCGCGTCAAATTTGTAACAGACATCTTGCAAAATCGCCGCGATCCTAGAAGCGTAGTGCCGTGCAAAGCATCTTGGGAACCCATTGACTACAGTTTCGGATGCGATTTGCGAACTTCACGACATCCCGTCACGATTAAATAGAATAATTGCATTTTCGAATACGCAATTTTTTTTTTCAAATTTATCATACTGCAGTCATTGCCCACCAATGCAAATAAAATGCTGCAACACTTTTTTCTTGGGGGGGCGGGGGGGGTGGGGAGGGGAGCATTTTGTCCGCATTGGTAGGCAATAACTACAGTATTATAAATTTAAAAAAAGTCGCATATTCAAAAATGCAATTACCCTATTTCGTTGTGACGGTATGTTGTGAAGTTGGCAAATCGCAACCGAAAGTACTACGCCTCGAGGATCGCTTCGATTTTGCAAGATATCTATTGAGGTGTCGCGAACTTTTGTCGAACCGGATTTTTAGGTCGAACTTTCGGGGTTCGAACCGGTTCGACGAACCTTCGACCTTTTAACCAGATTCGACCGGTTCAACTTTGTGGACAGTGTGGCCACACCTTGATACAAACATGTCTAGGTTTGTAAAAAAAAATTATTTACGCAAAGGGTTATTTTAATTTTATGAACGGTTGCAATTAAAAGAAACTAATTCTAATCAATGAAGAAGTTAATAACTTACTTTTTGTACTGTGTTAACTGAAATAACCAATCAGTGTACCATCCAATCCGAAGCCAACTGGCCAGCCTGTCGCGCATGCGCACAGCCGTCGAACCTGAGTCAAACCCTTTGTTGAACTTTTCACAAGAAGTTCGAAAAAGTCGAACCTGGTCGAACTCGAAACCTCGACCGGTTCGCGACACCCCTAATGTCTATTATAAATTTACCAAACTGGCGCAAACTGCGAGTGCACAGTGCTCACGCCACTGATCTCTATGACGATTTGCTGGATCGCGGATCGACCCTCCGGAAAAGCGGTCACCGGCCATCGAACGTCACCCTTTCCAGCGCTGTCAAGTCTACACAGTTACCATGGTTGCCATCTGTAGGTCACGTGACAACAGACGCAAATGTTACGTGACCACAGCATTGGCATTACTGAAGCGGGTGTCGTAAGATGGTCGACTGGTGGCCGCAATCGCGCAATTCCAGCGAATCGTGATAGAGCTCAGTGGCTCACGCTCTCGTACTGTTTGTTTTGCAAAATACGTACATCACCGCTTCGCACCGTGATAATACCTTCGCTAATGGCCATACTATTTACCAAAAACTACTCTTAGCAAAAAAAAACAAAAACGCAACGTGTGTGATTAAAAACGTCGCTGTAGTCGGCTTTCCACATGCTCTCCACTACAGCAACAGTATGCTCATATACCGTATTTACTCGCACAATGAACGCACTCGCGTAATGAACGCACCCCCCAAGTCGGCTCTCAAAATTTCGACTTTTTTTTTTTCACTCGCGTAATAAACGCACTCCCAACTCGGACGTCAAAATTTTGACCCCCTCCCTCCACGCGCGCGAAATGAACGCACTTTTCTATCCTGGTGCAGCGAGGTCGCGAATGCATGGGCAGCGTGAGCGAACAAAACGCCTTGTAAAAGGCGTTAAAAAAATAAAAAAAGATCCAACGGAAGCAAAAAAAAAAAGCATAAAAATATTTTTTTTTTTTGCACAGCGCAGTTTGGATTTTGGGTTGCGCGCCGCGCGCAAGGAGTTAAGAAAGAGAAGCGGAGAAGCCCTCGCCTCAGCAAAGCGAAACAAAACAGCTTGCGAAAGGCGGCAAAAAAAAAATCCACAAAACCAAAAAAAAAAGCTTTTTTTTTTTTTTTTACAGCGCAGTTTGGTTTTGGGGTTGCGCGCCGCGCGCAAGAAGATAGGAAAGAGAAGCGGTGAAGCCCTCGCCTAAGCAAAGCGAAACAGCTTGCGAAAGACGGCAAAAAAAAAAAATCCACGGAATTAAGAGAAAAAAAAAACAATAAGAGGAGCTTTTTTTTTCTTTTTTTCGCACGACGCAGTTTGGTTTTAGGGTCGCGCGCCGCGCGCAAGGAGATAAGAAAAGAAAAGCAGAGAAGCCCTCGCCCAAGCAAAGCGCACATAATGAAGATCCTGCCCTCGCCTCCTCCTCGCACTTTGGAAAGAGAAGCGAGAAGCCCTCGAAATGAACACACTTTTCTATCCTGGTGCAGCGAGGTCGCGAAAGCATGGGCAGCGTGGGCAAACAAAACAACTTGCGAAAGGCGGGAAAAAAAAAAAAACACGGAAGCAAGAAAAAAAAACATGGAGAGGGGCTTTTTTTTTTTTTTTGCGCATCGCAGTTTGGCTTTGGAGTCGCCGCGCCGCGCGCAAAGAGATAAGAAGTTACGTCGATTTTTGCGGGATAAAAGGTCCGTTCATTATGCGAGTAAATACGGACGCAAAAATTTTACCTCGCGTAATGAACGCACTCCCCAACTTTGCCTCGATTTTCCGGGAAAAAAAGTGCGTTCATTCTGCGAGTAAATACGGTAATGTAAATAATGGGAAGAACATAAAACACAGGAACGGACAAGACGATTTCCCAACTAGCAGCAGCAGACGTTTTAAATCCTTTTCCTTTCGCCGCCAACTCCTTATTGGCGGAGAAGCGGTCACGTGCGCCAGGCTGGATCCACCTTCATGGGGAAAGCGACGTTGCAGGTGCCAAGTTTCGGGCGGAGCACGTTTCTCGCTTTCATTTCCGAAATATACCTCCTACACTAAAATCGAAAGAACGGGGGGGGGGGGGGTTCCTTGGCCACGGAACACTATGTGTAGCCTAATGGGTACTGTGTAATCGCGCTGTTTTATAACGCGAGCAATGTTTTAAAACATGTTTCCAAAGAATGGGAAGCAGACGACACGGAGGCCATCGCGTTGCTCGCATCTGCGGCACTCGCGGAGTGATACGCGACCGGCACATCCGGGTACCTCGGACTAGACAACAGCGCGCAGCTGTGGCTTGCGAAAGAGCATCTCAGAGCCGTATATGTAGAGAGTTTGGCCATTCGTTGGGAAGTATAGGAGACAAATGAGGAGGCGCCATTGGTCGAAAGCGGGCTGGGCGTGTTCCAGGGCGTCTTCAGAAATTCGAATGTGACCAACCAGAAGCCGGAAATAATACCCTGGCGGTGGTCGCGAGAAACAAACCTGATAACTGCATTGGAGTAATTCGCGATGACTGAAAATATGGTACACGTGATGTTTCAATCACGCTCATCCAAAATGATGGTGGAAGAGTGCGACTAGCGGAACGATCGACATAATCCGTACGCCAAGCGCCGAGGGCCGGGAATCTGCCGTCCGAGCGGTCACACTCTGTCCGAGCAAAACAGAGTTGAGTGGCGCATTCGTTTCTTACATCTTTCTGCATGATCATGATCAAAACAACACGTGCACCCCATTTTCAACCACAAAGAGTTACTACACTTCACTCTTACGAGCTTATTAAAACCATATACGAACATGTACCTTTGATCAGAACGGTTTCTCGCTACCACCGCTAGGGGATTCTTTTCGGCTTCTGGTTGGTCAAGAGAGCATGCCAGTCCTCTTTCCGAATCTGCCGCACGCCCTGACTCTGCCCGCGCCTCCCATTGACCAAACTCTCTACATATACGGCTCTGGGGCATCTATAGGTGGTCACATCCCTGTTTCTTCACCGGTGTGCGTTTTGCGTTACGTCGTGAGTTTTTTTTTTTTTGTGCGTGGTAATGTTTTTAAATATAACACGAACTCAACTCTGTTACGTCACGGCGCGGTGGTGGCGCGTCGAGCGCACTTCCGGTCTGGGGCTGTGGGCGGAAGTCACCATGCGAGACGTGCATTCCATCGTTGTTTTGAAAGAAACCAGACAAAAACCTGCCTTCTCGTCAAAATGCCGCGACTGGGGCTGTACCACAAGAGTCGAGAAAGGTATTGAAGGTCAGTTTTCATGTGCTCGGTTCGTCGGAGAACGTGGATATGTGCCGTGAAACGGGAAAACCAGACGCCGTCGGACCACGATTGCTTGGGCGGAAAGCACTTTGGGTTGAATTCACGGATACTTGTGGTCATCAAATTTATTTGTTTTGTTCCAACATGAACGCGGGAAAATCTTCAAGTTGTGCGAACCACCTGCGGACTACGTTCAGCGCGTCTTCAAGTTCAAACGGCCGCCTGATCGTTCGAACTGTTGTCTGCTCTTTCAAATGTTTCTGCTTGTCGTCTGCTCTTTCTGACGACACCGGCCCGTAGACCAAACATTGGCCCGGTAATTACGATAAGAAGTAAGTGCAGGCCTAAAGAGACTTCTAAGTTTGAAGGTTGGTTGGGGTAAGCTGGCTCGGTGTAAACGGTATATTACAAGGAGGGTTGATCATTGCTTACCAGTGGCCATCATCAACTTGTTTTTTATTCACTTGGTCCGATTCTGCTCGCGATTTTCAGTATCGACCTCGAGCATCTCAGCTATAGTTCACGCTTTTGCAGCCCGAGCGACGTCGCGATTGAAAATTGTGAGCGGAATGTCATCATGCGAATCAGGCTTTAGCGTCGATTCTGCTGCGTCCACGCGAAATGAATCGCCGCATGTCACATTATTCACGCGAAGTTTTGCGGTGTAACGAGCCTCGGTAAGGTCGCTGGGACCGCTTATCTGGTCAGACATTGGCAGGAAGACGTAGAATCAACAATTCCGAAGCGAAAAAGAGCACGGGGACTGACACCGACGCGTACAACATCGCATTTCAATGGTTTGCTCATGCGGCAACGGCGAGCCTCTTGCTTATACTCCATCGCGCAAGCGCGGCGCCGGTGGCGTCCGCTGAGGCGCTCCGGTTTGTCTGTAAAGATGAGTTGGTCCATAGAAAACTGTCAGGAAGATAATATTCTACATCTTGTTGACAATATATATACTGAGTGTTATTTTTATTCGAAACAGATTTATTTAAAAAAAGCCGTGAAAGTTACACTTATGCGTGCTTGTGGAGGTGAGTTATACGGCCAGGTGGACATATTATAAGGGGCTAATCGTAACGATCAATTGGTCAATTAATTAAAATTTGTTAATTAACTTTTAATTAATTGAAATGGATTATATGGTTCCAATTAAAAACTTGCACAGCGTCACCGAAAACCACTAAATCAGTCATTTTCAGTATGCTTAGAGCGCGTGACAAGCGTAGTAGTGCACTGAAGTTACCGCTCGTGGAGCAGGTACAAAGCTAGAGGTTGAGATAAGGCGCCCGCGCGATTTTTCCGTCTCTTATCTAGCCCTGCCTTGCACCTGCTCCACGAGTGGTAACTTTGGTGCACTACTACGCTTTTCACGCGCTCAAAGTCTTTCTGAAAATGACTATTTAGGGTTTTGATGATGCTTAGCAAGTTTCTAATTGGAACCCTATGTCTATTTTCATTAATTAAAAAGTTAATTATCGAATTCTAGTTAATTAGCCAACTGATCGTTACGATTAGCTCCCTATAATATGTCCCCCTGACGTACAACTCACCTCCACGAGCAGCATAAGTGTAACTTTCACGGCTTTTTTAAATAAATCTGCTTCGAATAAAGAACACCTGGTATATATTAGGCTGGGCGTCGATTAAAAATTTTAACCCGATTAATCGCCACCCTTTAATCGATTAATTAATCGATTAATCGGTTGCGTTGATTTTTATAAATAATATATTAAAAAGAATGCAAGAACTCGTCTTGCCTTTGAAGACTTATTTTACTCCCTGTTACACTGCGCAAAGGACATTTAGAATTGAGGATACATATAGTTCAACGATTCAAAGACACATATTTTGCTCCAGCTCCGAAGACAAAGAAGTTTGTCTACATTCTCCGACAGGAAGACAAGAAGTCAGGGCTTGGGCGATGCTTTCTTCTTTTTCAGAGAAATGGGCCTTGATGAGAAGGCGTTGATTGTTGTCTGCGTTTTGGCGGATGGTCCTTGCTGCAGCGGCGTACATGGGTGCTTCGCTCGTAGGTGATACTGAAGCGAACTTACGCTTCCACTGTACGAAAACGGCTTGTTGCAGATGATGCAGTGGACTTCCTTCGAGTTAAAAACTTCACCGCTGGAGTTTACTTTAAACCCAAACTTTCCAGCGAGATAGCCTTTCAATACTCGTGAACCCGTCCATTTTTACTGGCCGAATACTGGAACAAGTAACCATGGCGTTGTTAGCTTCCCAGCTTGTTTTTCTGCTTGTTTGTCTTGCCTGGGCAGGATGTGTAATAGATCCTCAACACGTGAAGTTTCGCGGTCGCGCGGGGATCAATTGCGGGCCCGGCTTGTTCGTCTGGCCTCGGCAAAACTGTAATGTATATCCTCGAACACGTGACGCTTCGCGAGCGCGAGAATTGAACCTTGCTCATAGCACCTGGTTGGGAACGGAAAACCACTCGGGACAGAACGACCGGATACACGCCACGCAGCGTTTTCGTTAAGGGGGGGGGGGGGGCATGAGTCACCCCTAGTTCGGGCAGGTCGTCCAGGATAGAGCCATGCGTGCATCCAGTTGACTTCTTTGCGAGTACCGATTAAAAAACCGATTAACCGGTTAAAATATTTGATCGCGATTAAAGCCTTAATCGATTAATCGGAAGGTTAATCGATCAATTGTCCAGCCCTAATATATATATATATATATATATATATATATATATATATATATATATATATATATATATATATATATATATATATATATATATATATATATATATCAGTGTGTCGAACCGAAAAAAAATACGGGTTCGGTTACGGTTCAGGTTCAGGTAAATTTATTTTGTTCCGGTTCAGTTCCGGTTCGATTAATTCGATCCGCGAACCGGTTCGGTGAAATTATAAATGACAAATTGCAACATCAAAATAAATTACAAATAAAACATCTGAAATCAGCACATACGAAACGGGATACATCGTCGAAACTAGTAGTGCATAACGTTTATAAAAGCCTGTAGCCAATGCAAGCGGCAAACAACGACCGTCTGATGACAGGGCTGTCTGTCACGGGCGCTAACTCCAGCGTCTGCTGAGCGTTGGTTTGAGCGCACGCGCCCGCTTGAGTCCCATGACTACGCTGGGCAGGCGACGGAAGCAACAGAAGCTCGGCAGATCCTTTGTCAAATTCGAAAGTGCGCGCAGCTTCGCTTCTCCGCGAGCGACTAGGGTTTGTATCCCTGTTTTTTTCCCCGCATTTATCGAGTTTCCGGTACGAAAAAATACGGCATGTAAATCTTGACACTTCATAGCTCGATATACTCTGACCGGTGGTTGGGGCAGCGAAGAGCAGATATAATTCATGAATGCTCATTTCAACTGTAAATAAAATTTCTTTCTCTCCCTCAGACATTATCAAACTCCACAGCCTTTTCTTTTCTCATTCCGATGGAAGCAAGCTTCAAGAACTCGCGCGTTCTAGAAACGTGTTATGAAATGAGCACACAGCAGCATTTAGGATTTACGAGATTGTAAAAAAATGAAATCCCGTGACGCGAATTTTTTTTTTTTTTTTTGCACAGCCTTCCAATTCTTTTTCTTCCGTGCAAGCCGCGACCAGCGCAATACTGGTTCCTATGTCAAGATTCATGGATGCAGCGTTTGTCAAGATTCATGGATGCAGCGTTTATATTCCTAAGACTGAGTGGAGAAGAAAAATATGTAAGCGAGGTGTGTGTCAGTTGACGGCACTTAAAAACAAATGGCATTGATAGCACATTCATTGTCAACAGCGCGTGGCCGAACCGTTTTGACATGAGCCGGTAACCGTTATTTTTTTTCCGGTTCAGTTCCGGTTCGGGTTCATCGCGATAACAATATAACGGTTCGGGTCGGGTTCAGTTCCGGAAAAAATACCGGTTCGGTTCCGGTTTTCGGTTCGGTTCGGTTCCGGTTCGACACCCTGATATATATATATATACACACATATATATATATATATATTTTTTTTTTCCTGATAAAATGTTACACGTGTCCACATTCCCAGTTCTTGTTTTGACGAAATTAGGTTTAGATGGCCACGTCGGCTCATAAAGAAATTTTGTTTTCTCACTCATATTTTTACCCAAGTAACGTCTTGTTCTCGACCTGTCGCGTTTTATCCGAACTGCTATCGTCACATTCTCACGAAGTTTGAGCTTTCTGCGAAGCATAATTTATTTATGCGGACCGACAAACACGGTTCTCTTTTCTCATGAACGTCCGGTATTTCATTTATAATAAAAACGTCCCTACACGGCCAAAGTCCTGCATCCAACGTACTGCAGCGTTCCACCAAGGCTCAATTCCTACGCATTCTGACCTCCGATTGGAAGCCAAAGATAGGAACCGCTCACACTGACTTCGGCCCCCTTAAACGCGTTTCCTTTTTTTTTTTTCTTTTTTTTCCACATATGAGTTACATGCCAGTCTAGAGACACGGGACTGCAGATATGCTAAAAGCGTCAGGGAGCAGGACAAGAAAGAAAACAAAAACAATCTTCCTTCTTGTCATAGTTCCCCCATGGCGCTTTCGGTATTCCTGTATGTACCCACTGGCCCATCTTTCCATTCTACACGCGTGATTGGCTGTATTGGCGCAGACAGGGCTTTTAACCTCCAGATGGAGAGAAGGGAGCAAGATCATTTTTCTTTTCTGATCGGTTCGGCGTGGCTTTAATACCACACTGTTATCCTCTTTTTTTTTCTTGCTTCTGTTTTCTTTTTGCGGGGGCATATGGAGTCGGTGCCTTGAACCTTTCTCGAGCAAAACCCCTTCCCCGACAAGTAAGAACTTTGTCACCCACGATCGAAACGTTCGAGCGAGAAAGGAGGAAGCCGGATCAGTGAGAAGAAAACGCCAAGTCACTCGGACGGGGCGCGGTGATAAGCAGCGCGATATTAGCCCGCTCGGTGAATACCGGGCCATCTGAACAGACGAGCTGCGGCCTGATTCGCACGTCGAAAGGCCCAAGGCACGGAGATCCTTCGGTCCCATTTCGATGCGCAAAAAACGCCGTCCGTGTCCCACGCTGGAGTCCTCCGATGCAGGAATCGAAGTGGAGGGGTCCCTCGAAGCTATGGGAGTCTTGGCCAAGCCCGTCCACAGCGACGAGTCTCTGACCGAGCTGTTCGCCCTCATCGAGAGCAATCCGAGTCTCTGGAAGAACGACTCCAAGCACTTCAAGAACCTGCTGTTGAAGCGTCGTCTCTGGGCCCGCTTTGCCGCCTACCTCCAGGAACGCTTCCCGATGCTCGGTCCTTTCACACCGGGTGAGTCCTTGCCTCCCGCGGAATAGAACAGAACCGCAGCAGTGGGCGTCGAAGTTTTCAGTGGTCACCAAAAGCGACCGCTACAAGTTCAAAAGCCAGGGGACCATTTGAGCTCATGGACAATGGCAGGACTCTTTCTATTTCTCATCGCAAATGTGGCAATTTTAAAGGGGCCGTGCAACGATACTGAGCAGGAAGGTTTCTCTCTTTACACAAGCTTACTGGCACTAGTGGAACCCAAGTATTATCGCACGTAACCAAATTGATGTAACGCCAGTGACCAGGAAACTTTTTTGTAGCCACATAATTTCAAAGGGATCGTTTTCTTTTAGTCTTACCTTCACAAAACTTGATGACGAAGTTTTGGGTATCGCATTGTTCGCGTTGTCAACAATGTGAGCCCCATGATTTCGCCATGAAGCTTTGAATCCCCCGCGGTGACGATATTTAAATGCGGCTCATACAGTAGGCACGAGCATGCGTAAGCGTTAGATTTGGGCTCTTGACAATCAATGCTTCGACATGCATTCGGGTATAGGAAGTATTCACTGGCGGCCATAGCTGTGTGCGCGACTGCTGAGCGCGTGCTGATGGCGAGCTTCCACAGTTCTTTTGCAACGTGCGTTCCGCACCCTCAAGATTGCCGGTCTTAGCAGCCTAATAATGTGGGCTCGTTCTGAGCATGCGCTCTAAACAGCACCCACAAATATGGCGTCCAGTGAATACTCCTTATACTCCGTTCACCCTTAAGCTGAGACTAGAAGCTCCGCCTTCAGCGCGAGCTTTTTACCCTTGCTAACACAAGTGTGAAGGCGCAGGCACACGCAACCAAAGCATCGTGGAAGCCAGCGAGCTCGCGCTCAAGGCTTCTAGTCTCAGCTTAAGGGTCAAAATCTATTTTTTTTATTATCCGAAATGATTGAAAGCGATGCCTAAACATTATCCTCAAAATTCAAAACTTTAAAACTCCGTATTTGTAAAATAAAAAAAAAAAAAAAAGATTTAAGTCATATTTTAAGTTTTTGCGCGATCCGCGCCAGCTCAGTGACGTCAAATATTGACTCGTCCTGCAACTCGAGTTTCTCTCACGCCTCCGAACCGACCAGAAGTGTCGTGTTCGCCCGCGTCCAGCGATCAATCGCTTGCCCGTCGCCTATCGCTGTGAGCAGACGACACTTCACTTTCGAATTTGAAGTTCTTTTAGGGTCCCTTTCAGCGATCTCAAATTCTTTAAAGCGGTGTGAGGTTGAGGAGAACGCGCAACGGACTTTAACTGAGCGACGTGAGGGGCCACGTCGCGCCGGTTCTGCGTGCAGAGGCTGCCCCGGCAGAGTCACAACCGAAACTTGACGGCACACAAAGACAGCAAACCCAGTTGTTTTGACCGTTGGACGATTTCCTTTTCGAAGTCTGAGAGGTCGTCGGGCACCTAAAGAAAAATACTTCGTCCGATTCCCCGACTCACCGATCATCCTCGGTGCTACATGTGTCGAGCGCCGCCATGTTTTCCGGGGAGGATGAAAAGCCAGGAGGCGACATCACTCCGGACTTTGATTTTCGGCATTAAAGAAAAAAAAGAAAGGCCGTAGTGCGTTTAAAAAGCATGTTTCACGAATGCCGTTATTAAATATTAGAGAAATGTCGCTTCCAAAGCTTCTGAATTTTATAATTTTTGACGGCACAAATAAAAAGAAGCGAGGACGTAAAAAACGGAAAAGAAAAACGCAAAAAAAAACGCGAGCGTGGGATTTTTTTTTTTGCGTTGTAGTATTTTTTGTTTGTGTATGATTACAACTGGAACGTTTTGACAAAAAAAAAGAAAAAAAGAAGACCTTTGCGGTGTTAGTGGTTCCTGCACAATCGCTGCGATGAGGGAAATATCTGAACTTTCACAATGTGTGTTACTCAGCGCGTGTCCTGTGCCTTGCCAACCCCAGCGCGTGGCTATGATAAACATTGGCGGCATATAGTCGGCTCCAGATCACGTGGCCGCTTGTTCTGGCTGCGAGTTGAGGGGGTGAACGCTGCTCGTCTTTCTCAATATTTTTCTTCTGCGACTGCCATTGCGTTGAGAGAAAAAAATATACTAACGCGTGTTTCTTATGCAATGTCAAGAAATAACTCTGAGTGTTATTTGCTGAAAGTACAAAATTTTTGCATTCCCCTTTAACGCACGGTGAAGAATCGCACGTGTCTGGTTTTTTCAACCATGCTACATAGATGAGAGATCCTCGTCCATTGTATGCTGAAAGCGTGGAATCTCGGAAGGTCGTTCAGAGGGACCGCTCCATTCGGGCCGTTCTTTGCAGACAACCTCAAGTATGTGTACAGTATCAAGAGACGCCAGTACTATGACGAGCTCAAGGAGAAGACTGTCCGAAGCAGGTCCGGAGAGCTCGAGTACACCGGCCGCTGGAAGTTCTTTGACGCCCTCGGTTTCCTTCGGGTTCATTCGGAGCCGTTCCGTCAGTCCATACCCACCCCAACACTGAACTTCGAAGAGGAAGAGATGGTGAGTGTAGCTATAAGATCGCGTGCGCCAAGTAAAACACTTAATCGGAATCAACCTTTTTTTTTCTTCTGGCTTACGTCATCTTCAGCAGCCCACTTGCGTGTGCGCGCCTAAATAGCGATTACAGTTCTTTTTTTTGTCTTTGTTTTGTGTTTTGTGATTAATAGGTTGAGTTTGCGGTTTGTGGCTTCCGAGGGTACGGAGCAAGTCAGATTTCAATTGTCAATTTATAAATCATGTGCGAGGTATGTTGATGTGGCGAGTTTAATAAGTTACTGTCATCGTTCTTCGTGGCTTCTTTCTTTTAAACGTGTCCTTTTCTTCCGTATATCTACATCTTGAATTCCGCCGATAAAGCACCATCTTTGAATTCTGTTTCTCATTCTGTCCTCTCGTAACAGATATATTATATCGCGCTCTAATTTAACATCTGGCACGGTGCTCAACACTGCCTCTTATGAGGAAAACATAACAAAGCAAGTTCCATCTGATAGCTGCTAAGAGTTGTGCTTGGTATTGATTGGTTTAGTTTAATTGGGGAGCCCTTCTCGATATTTCTCAAACTACGCGATCCAGAATACAAAATAAGCCTACTTGGTTCAGGCGACCGTGATCGGCAAAAATGGTGACTTCGATAGCATCAAAACGCAATGATGTCCCACAGAAACAAAATGTGCTGACTCTCGCCGCCGTGGAAGGGATAGATAGTTGCTGCCAGTGAGCGCGAGAGGTCTCGGCAGCACCAGCTTTATGCGCTGAATGCTGCGGACGCCTTCCATAGAAATACTCCGTTTCACCCTAACTTGGCAAACGATGAAAGCTATGCACCCAGCGAGCCAATCGGAGCGTCCAGGATAGGCATGTCACAAACGTACTGCGTACTTCGGTAGTAATTCGATTACAGTAATCTAATTACTTCTTTGAGTAATTTGTTAATGCCCGAAGTAGACGTCGAAACACACTTGTCCCGAGCGATGGAACGTCCGCTCGTGCTTCTCGCGTTCCTCGGGCTACCGCTTCTTTTCTTGTCGGGTTTGAAAGCCATGTTTCGGGTCCTCGCCGCTGCAAAAGCTGTGCGCTGATTACAGGCTCCCCGAGAAATGCTCTGTGCTACCAGATCCTCGCGCTCCAAATCTGCGACCGGGCACTCTATGGCTCCGTGTCGAAGTGCCAGGCTTTCTGAGTATGGAGGAGGCTATGCCCGTGTGAATCTACAGTAGAGTCACATGCACCGATATATCTGCGACACCTTATCTGTGGTATGCAGTAAGTCTGTGATGACTTTTTGACTCCCTTGTGATGATGCGCTCCGCTTCTTCTGCCGCGCGCTCGGAAACTTGGACGTGCCATCGCCAATTTTCTGCTCGGAGAGTGAGATACACCCATTTATTTTCTACACACAGAAGCTTTCTGACGGACGCGACGCGAGACTCGGTCCTTCGCATGGGACGTGCCAGGTGCCCTTCGTTGGTTTGGCACGTAAAACCCTCGAGTTTGCATCACCGGGTGTTGCTTTGGAGACGCCCCTTGGGTGAGACAGACCTTGCTGCCGCCGAGGACGAGATTGTCCATACATAACCGTTCGTACAGGCCAACGCGATGTTTACAAACGAGCCCCCAGGAGGTGTGGGCAAACGCGCAGTTCCCGCACGAGGCGTGGTCACTGCGCGTGCGCAGGTACCACATTCGCGTCAAGTTGAGCTTCTGCGCATGCGCCCTGCCAATAGCAGCGTCACCGCAGTGGCGTGACGTGAGTGCCGCGTCGAAAGGTCTACATTTATAGCGGTGTAGCCAATCGTGGCTTGCACGTGACGTCATCGACTCATGTTGGACTGGCCTTCTCATTCGTTCTTGCCGAGTGAAACGAACTTGAGGGTGCGAAATTCCGGAGGCTATGCGCGGAGCGTCAAGGCCACCACGAGGTCTGCTGATGGGATACGTCACCAGAGTTGTAAAAGTTGCTCATCTACAGCCGAGACAAAAGTTTCTCGGCTGTAGATACAAAAGTTACAAAAGACAAAAGCACAACACACGCATAGGAAAACGATAATGTTATGATGACTACACAAAAGTTTCAAGCTCACGTTTAAAATACAAGTAATTCGTAAAAGCATCTAAAGACGTATTTAGAGAAATGGCATTGCGAAGACACTTGCACGCGGGTGATCGGACACTTTCTACTGAAAAACCAGGCTCAAACAAACAGGAGTGAGTGGTGAAACTTAGAGGTACGTGAAAGGTAATATTCTAAGACAGTAAGCTGCTATCTATTTGGCCATGAATTATTCTATGCAACATTAAAATATCTCGCGCAACTCTGCGACTTGATAACGTATGTAAGCTGAGAGTATCAAGTAAGTAGGTATATCTTGGTAAAATTAGCGCAAAGACAAGGGAGGAAGAACGTAGAGACAGGATAGAGCTGTAATTTTACCAAGATGTATAACCATCTTGGTAAAGATATATAGCCAACTATACATTTTCCTCCCTTGTCTTTGCGCTAATTTTACCAAGATGAATAGCCAACTAGCCCACCAGATGATTTTTAATATGTAGGTATAGTCATAAAAACACCTTCGCCCGATATATCGATCGTAAAAAAATTATATTAAAACTATTTTTCACTTTTTCACTTTGCAATGCCTCAGTTGCTGTCGAGGAATTCCACACAACGCTCGCAAACTCAAGGCGGGAACTAATCGGACTGCAAAATAAGCGAATAATGCACAATGGATTCGAAAATCATTGGGTCAAACCGCAAATCATGGCCAGCAATCCTGCAGTTCAACCAACAATTTGAGAGACATGGTAAGAAAAAGAAAGATTACTATCGAAATAAACACCAAGGTCACGAACTACAGACACACGTAAAATAGGAATAGCACCAAGACCGTAGTAATTTAAAAACGCCTCCGGTCTTCAACACATTGATAGCGCTTTGGTTTTACCGGGATTGACAATGCACATTGCCGCAGGGCAGACAGTTTTTTTCTTCTAAATTTTACAGATATTTTTAACCTCGTCCTTCGCCGAGCTCCTCCATAGATTGCAGCGATTGACTCTCCCAAGTGCTTTGCGGGAAAGCAGATTTTCCAGATTTCGTAGAGCGTGCTTCCATGCCTCATTTCCGTTGCTTCTTTTTACCTGATGACATCTTCAACAATATCTTTCTCGGATGTTACTGTCAGTAAGTCAATTACAGTCACTAGCGTTTTATTCTAACCTGAAAAAGTATTGTTAAAGAAAGTGTAACTAAATACACTATTAGAACTTACTTCTAACTTGTAATCTGTGACTTAACAGCTCTGGACTTCAGTGCAAGCCACGCACGATTGCAAGATTGCAAGATTGCAAGAGTGCACTTAAAACGCCCAGCACTGCTCCCTGCGTTTAGAAATTTGCGCATCTCCTTTCTTTCGAGTATTTGAAAGCATTTAACACGCGAACCCCTAATCGCAAATGTTTTTTTCCATCCGCCCGTCCGTCCGTCCGTTCATGCATTTCCCCAATAAATCTTGCGGGGAAATTGATGTCACGTGACGTCATAGTAACACATATGAAGGAGGTAGGAAGAATTCTGGAGGCGACATGACGCCACCAGAGGATAAGTCGGGGGAGACTTCCGGTTCGGAGAGACACGCCCCTAGCGATGACCAAAAACGAACAAAACCAAAAGACGCTATTGGACGGAAAGAACACTCTTGGTCACCCTTAGGGGCGTCCTCACCCACCGCGAACTCTACGTCCGGATTCACTTGGAATTGTTTCGTTTGACTGGCTTGAACCGGTATGTCGCCCCCCCTTCCCCCCCCCCTACTTAATCCTGCCTCCATGGTAACACATGATATGACACCGTGATGTCATGTCAGGTGACCACGCCGCATGACGTCAGGTGTCACATGATACCACGGCTTGAAACTGTAACGTCAATTTCCACGCTAAATTCAGCGAGGAAATTGATGTCAAGTGACGTGACGTCATGTGACGTGAGGTCACGTGACCACGTCATGTGGCCTAAGGTTACGTGCACCAATTTCCCCGCTAAGTGTAGTAGGTAACGTAAAGGTATTTTATGATTTACTTATTTTATTTTTTAACAATACTGCAGGTCTCAGGGGGCCCAAGCAATACCACGGTTGACATTTCCAAATATTGGAAATGTCAAAGATGCGAGACCTCAAGCGCTCGCTAAGCCGTGGATGCCGGAAGGCAAAAACCCGACCAGCAGGCTGTCCTTGAACGTATATTCACGGAAATCAAGAAAAAACAAACAAAAAAACTATAGCTCCAATCCACGCTGTGAAGGTGGTTGGACAGCGACATCCACAACGATTACCCATTGCGACGTCACTTGAAAATTCATACACGTGGCTCTGCAAAGAGTGAAACCAGATACAACTAAAATGTACTTTACCCCTTCTTTATTACTTCACAACGACATTCACTACAACTTTATGATCAGTGTGATACACACTGAGATTTTCAGTTTTCACTGTAGAGATATTCTTTGCTAAGGTTAAATCAATGCATGATCCATGAATGGTGGTTGGTTGAGTTGCATTGGTGAAGCACATGAGTGCAAACTCTTCTATGACGAATTGGATGAACCACTTGTTTTGCGGTATTGATATATCCACATTAAAGTCCCCGGCAATGATCACAGGTGTGGTGTGATCCATTGCTAGACCGGTCTCCCTTTTATATATGAAAGCTTGGTGACGTCACTACGTGATTTCTATGCTGTTGGGTACTTTTCCACTCGGAGTAGCTTACGCAACCGTTATCTTTACTGGGAAACACACGCGGGGAGAAGGAACGTGCTTCGCATTGTTCGTAGGCGCCGTTATCATTCATTATGCGGTTTGCACTTGACACGAGGGCTTCGAATGACGTCAACCCCTTCGAAGCAGCTGCAAGCCTAATCTTTACCGGAACGCGTGGGAGGGTGTTCCTATTGTTCACACGCGCCTTATCATCCCTCATGTGGTTTTGAATCGTCGTAGAGCGCGCTTTGTTGTTGGAGGTGGACAGTCCAAAATAACCTGAACTTTTTCTGGCAGCGGTTTGATTCCTTGACTGTTAATTTGGTGGCCAAGAAATTCCAGTTGGGTTGCGCCGAACTGGCACTTGTCCGTGTTGATCACGATTCCATGATCGTGGAGCCTACCGAATACTTGTTCCAAGTGGACCTTGTGCTCATCCGGGTTCGCACTGGCAATGAGGAGGTCATCCAGGTAAGCGAAGCAGAAGGGGAGACCACGGATGACTTCGTCGATGAAACGTTGGAACGTTTGGGCCGCATTACGAAGCCCAAATGGCATCCGAACGTATTCAAAGAGGCCAAAAGGTGTTGTTATCGCGGTCTTCGGTATGTCGGATGGCTCAACAGGAATCTGGTGGTATGCCTTGATGAGGTCGATTTTGGAATAGATTGTTGTGCCCGTCAGAAACGATGTACAGTCCTGGACATTTGGGATGGGGTAACGATCCGGCACCGTTGCGGCGTTAAGGGCCCGGTAGTCGCCACAGGGCCGCCAGTCGCCAGACTTTTTGGGCACCATGTGAAGGGCGGATGACCAGGGACTGGATGAGGGGCGCACAATGCCTAGTTGAAGCATATGCTCGAATTCTTCACGAGCGACGCGCAGCTTGTCTGGTCCAAGGCGACGTGGTCGGCAATGAACTGGCGGTCCGGTCGTGAGAATGTGATGCGTTACATCGTGCTTCGGCGCCTCCTCGAAGTTTCTTGGCTTGGTTAGGTCGGGATACTTCTGGAGAATTTGGGTGAACTCGTTCGGGGGCGGCTTCACGAAAGTTGGGCTGAGCGTTGGAGCGCGCGATAGGACTCCCGACACATACATGTTGGTGCTTGCATCGATCAGTCGCTTGTTCTTCATGTCAACGAGGAGATTGAAGTTTCGCAAGAAATCGGCACCGACGATCGCGTGTTCTACGTCAGCTACCCAGAACAACCACTGAAACCGACGTCTGAGACCGAGGTCCAGGGTCAGTGATTTTTGTCCATAGGTTGCGATGAGGGAAGCGTTGACGGCTTGCAGCGAAGATGTTTTGGTGCGATTTCTGCGATCGAAAGTAGAGGCAGGGATGACACTTACTTCTGCACCTGTGTCGACCAGGAAACGTGTGCCGCTGATCTTGTCGCGAACGTGGAAAAGGCGGCTAGTTGGCTGGTATGGGTCGCTGGCCGCCACTAGCGACCGCCCATCCCGTTTCCCTGGTCCCAGGAGCAGGGGGCCCGACAGTGGCGGGCCTCTGAGCCAAACTGTCGGTGGTATCGGCACAGCGACTTTGTAGAAGATGGGGGAGATGGTGAGTGTTGACGGGAGCTGTCGCGACCAAAGCGTTGGCCTGTACGGTCTCGCGAGTGCCGTCCCGTCGACCGAGCACGTTGGGAGGATTCCCGTCGAAGTTCGGACACCTCTGCCGTCAGTTTCTCCATGGCTTTCCGGAGTTCGGCGATGTCCGAAGTAAGGTCGGAAGTTTGCTGTGTTGCGCCGATGGTAGGGCTGTTGACCTCCATGATTCGGTCAGCTAGCTCGGCGAGTTCCAGGAGTGGAAGCCTGTGGGCCACAGCTAAACCGACGCGAACGGGGGCGGGAGACGTTGTAAGAAAAGCTCTCGAAGGATGGCTGCGTCGATGGAGGCCGCCTTGTCGCCTAGCAAGTGTTGTAGGTGACGCAAAAACTGAGATGGCCGACGGTCACCCAGTTCTTCAGCGCTAAGGAGCTGCTGAAGGCGTCGCTGCTCTGAAGCGACGAGGCGACTGACCAGAGCCTCCTTGAGTGTGTCATACGGAGTGTCGCCGAGCGGCGAGAGGAGGACGTCTCTAACCTCGGTGGCGGCTTGGGGTGGGAGGGCGTCGATGAGGAGCTCGTACTGCCTTATCTGGGAGGTTATTCGGTGCAGGCGGAACTTGTTCTCCACCTGCACAAACCAGAGTGCTGGATCTTCTGCCCAGAACTTAGGAAGAGTCATGACAGCGGTAGCTCCAATGGCGAGGGGGCGACTTGGTCAGCTCCTGTAGCCATGGCGGCGGATGTCCGGGTCACCAGAAATGTAGCGAGCTTGGTTTTATGTAACTACATTTATATTTACAATATTTACAAATGGTTGTTAGTTGCAGCAGGAGCCGGCCACCGTAGAACGTCCGTGCAACACGTCACCCCGAATCTCAGTGTCTCGTGGCACCCGTCACGAATCGCGTGGCGGTGAAACACACCGCTCTCGCTGTCGTTCCTGTTGTCCTTGTAGCTTGGGGGCTACACATGTTTTGTGGTTTTCTTTATTGAAAAGAATACTGAGCTTTATGCTGTATGCCTGATTTCAAAGGAGATATGCTGGATAAATACCTGCAATTAAGAGCAAAGTAGATGCCTTGATGTTGGTAAAGGAAACGGTGGACAAGATGGAAGAATCTGTTCAGCATATGTCACAGCAGTATGACGAGGTACTTACTAAACAAAAAAATGAAACGACAATCTTCTGAAATTGCCATCCTCAAACAAAAAAAAAAAACGAAAGGATCAAAATTGGAAATAAGAAAAAAAAAGCTGAGACAAGTTTACACTATGGAGCAATACAGTAGGCGACAAAACCTAGAAATTCATGGACTACCACAAAGTGAAAACGAAAACCTACTCAGCAAAATAAATATTCTCGCAGGTAAACTACAGCTTGATGAACTGTCTCAAAACGAAGTAAAGGGCCTTATCAGGCTTTTTCCAGAGCCTGCCAAAACTCCAGCTGTGCTTGCTTGCTTTGTTTCACGCACTACACGTGACCAGTGGACGGAAAAAGGGAATCCCAAAGGATGCCGAGCCTAGTGTGTACGCGCTCGACCATCTGACACCGCAAACCACGAAGTTACTTTGGATGATACGAACAAATCAGTTCTCCTGGCAAAATAACAACAAAACGGCAGGTTGTTTGTGCGAAAGGCACAGGGCGAGCAAGCAATCCGCATCGTGTGTGAAGCTGACCTAGAGAGGGTATGCTGAGTGAGTAAAAAACTACTTTGATTATTCGTTTTCTTTGAGATGGCAGTACCGCATGACACTGTTTACCATGGCTGTCTACCTTTTAACTATGTTGTACGCAGCCTTTTGCTGTGTGAAACTGACAAAATTTCGATCTTTCATGTAAATGATAAGAAGCATGATAATAAATTTATAGAAACAGAAATAGCTTTGGGTTCGTTGAACCACAGATTTGATATGTTGGCTTTCACGGAAACTTGATGTTCAAGCGAACATGACGTAGTCAATTTTCCAGGATATAAATCTGAAGGAGTTTACAGAGGAGACCGGCAGAGGAGGAGGAACTTCACTTTATTTGAAAGATAATCTTGAGTATGAATTCTTATCTGAATCCTCGCACGTTAGTGACCATTTGATTCGATTGCTGTAATGTGTCTTGGTCACATATTGCGTCAATTTATCGACCCCCCCTTTTTTTTGGGAGATATTAACAAATTTATTAAGTACGTAAATGAAGTCCTTGACTACGTGTCCTCCTTAAACTATCCATTTGTATTAATTGGGGATTTTAATATTGATTTGCTGCCATCAAGTCATTTCTGTCGACGTTTCCAAGACGTCACTGAATCCGTTGGCTGCTAAGACGTTGTTCGTTTACTAACGAGAATCACTTCACAGAATGAAACCCCAATTGATTTGTGCGTCACTAGCTATGATGCAAATGTTTCAGGTATTTTTTTAATTTGATTTAAGTGATCACTTGTCAACATACTGTTCTGTACCACGAGTAAAGATTAGAAACGTTCGTAGCCGTGGTTCTCCTGTATTACGTCGTAATTTCGGAATAGATGCCATCGCTAATTTTCGTGGCATGGTAGAAGCTACGAGCTGGGATGAAGTTGATTGATGAAGACAATCGAAATTTGTGCTATGAAATATTTCTGCGTAAAATAAAGCATAGCTATGATAATGCATTTCCTCTCTGCACTGCACAGAAAGTCGAAATACCATGGGTCACTCGTGAGCTGTATTAAAGAATTACAGAATGTAACAAACTATATGACAAAATTCATCCGACTTAGAGACCAAACTATATTAATTGAATGCAAGCAAAAATAAATAAAGTAAATGTGGATCTTAAGAACGGACGTGTAGAATATCACAACAACCAATTTGTAGCGATATCTAATAAATCCAGAAAAATCTGGAGCGGCATGATCCAACAGCATGGTCCGAAGGAAGACTTATACTAGTATATTCCCTCTTCAGTCGTGAATTTCCTTTTCAGTACCCCAAGCAATGAGCAAGAAATATATTCAATCCTTAAATATTTTGCTGCAAATAGTGCGGCCGGTGAAGATGACATTAAGGCCGAACCAATCATAGCCGTTGCTGACCTTTTGTGTTTCCCTCTGCAGCATATCCGCAATAATGCATTGGCAACACGCATGTTCCCTGACGGCATGAAAATTTACAGAAGTTGTTGTTTTACAAAAGGCTCTATTGACAACATTCTAAAAAATGCTTGCACGTTCTATATAAAAAAAAAAAAACGCCTTGGTGACTTTCTTAACGAGAACGCCGTTTTTATGAAGGAACAGTGCGGTTTTTGGGAAGGAAAGTCAACAAAAATAACACTGCTGAATATTAAAAAAAATGATGAATAACATTGAAAATAAAACAAAATCACAACTGGAATGTTTCTAAATTTTACAAAGGTCTTTGATGTCATTAAGTGCGATATTTTGTATTATAAATTACCGTATTACGCAATTAGAGGTAGTGCAATTAGATTTGGTTCGCAGGTACTTGTCAGCTCGATCAATTCCATATAGAGTTCCACAGGGGTCTATACGACCCCTGTGGATTAGACTCGTTGTTTTTTATTTTGTATATTAATGACATAGTGCATATACCTCAAACCACTGACATAGTTTTGTACGCTGACGAGGCAAGTTCTTTTTTTCACATATTTGCAATATTATTGAATTACTGCTAATGGGAGGCTAATTGAGTTGTCCCTCTGGCTCGATTTAAATTAGCTTCAGTTAAATGTCGCGAAAACAAAATACTTAATTTTTAAACCGCGTAGTAATTTTTAGGAATCCTTTTCGAAGAATCCCAGAATATAAATAAAATTTACGCGAGCATATTTAGATCTACTGTCATTTTATACAAAATAAGGTTGCTGGTTCAAAGCTGGTTCAAGCGTCGTTATACTTTTTATAGTGTATTCGGAATCTTCATTACTGCTTAAGTAAGCAGTAATGAAGATGCGAATACAACTAAGACTAACATAAAAATGTTGTATTAACAAAAAGGCAGGATGCTGCATGGAAAAATTTGAGCGAAAAGATTACTTAACGACGTTTTATATTTAAACACACTTTTCTTGGCCTTACACACAGGTTTTCCAACCGAAACTTTCAATTCATATCTCCAATGAGATAAAACGCGACCTGTCCACATTCTTCGACCCATTCCTTCCTACTAGTACGGAATGCAGTCTTCGTCATGGCTCGCATACAGGGTGTTTGCTTTTAATTTGAACATATTTGTGACAAAAAATTCGTAATAGGTATAATAACGTGATTTGTGCTAATGAGTTATACGGCCAGGGGAATATTACATAGGCGGCTAATCTTCGCAATAAGTCGAATAATGAAGTAAAAATTCTTAATTAGCTATTTAATTTGTGAAAATAGACATATGGCTTCAATTAGAAACTTGCTAAGTGTCATTGGAAACCACCAAATCAAATTTTAGACAGACGAAGTACGTGGGAAAGTCGGGGGGGGGGGGGGCACCAAAGTTACCATTCGTGCAGCAGGCGCAAAGCTAGCGGTGGGGAAACGCGGATGAGAATCTACTTACCTGCACAGACTGCATTAGTCTACCTTTTACGGATTTTGTTTTTGTAATAAATCTCTTCGAATTAAAATTTAACAGCCTGTGTAACACCTCGCTCAAGGACAAACTGTGGAACACATCAATTGGCATAGTTAATGCGTGATTTCCTAAACAAACATCCTGCCGGTTTAGAAATTAGGCAGGACTGTGGGAGTCAAGGCACAGGTTTAAAAACGAAGTACCTTCCATCATGCCCTATGGAATAAATTGTTTAACGTGTCTTTACTTGGTCTTATTGATTGCTAGTGTGTACCCTATGCTTTATTTTTTTTATAACCCCGTTCAATTTTTTTGAGCGACCACTGCATATTGTATGTTATTGCGTTTTTGTGCGATAACGATTTGGGGGGGGGGGGGGCGTAGTACAAAGCCGTAGTGCCGAAAGAGAAGTCGTCATCAGCGAAGGCCAACGCTGTTCAGAGATTGGACAAGAGGAGTGCTTCACTGTTCGGCTCAAACTTGACTCGAAGCCGAGCGCTGACGCTGCACTCGTTTCCAATCTTTGTCCAGCGTCGGCCTTCGCTGGGGACGCAAAAATGTCAGCACTACGGCCTCGTCTTCTAGGCGGTGTCTAAGGGGGGGGGGGGGGGAGGGGGAGGAGAGGAGGCGAGGCGCAGGCTTTGTCTTCACGGTGGTATTGGCCCAAGCAGGGGACAAGATATTCTTCTTCGCTCTTCAAAACGAATGTTTAATCTCTCTCCTGAACAAATTTAAACGATCGCTTATTAAATACGTACTGCTTTCGCAGCCCGGTCCCGCATGACGACAAAAGCCGCTGTTATATTTCGTTGTGGGTCAACATTTTTACTTGAAATGCAAAGCGTGCTGGTAAGGATAATATAAATAAGGGGAAGAACATAAAACAGATCAATGTGTTTTATGTTCTTCCCCCCATTTATATCGACATTTTTCTTTTGTCTTTCTCTTGGAGGTGGACCTGGAAGGAGCCTACCTGGACGAGACGAACCTCTGCGTCGACTTGGAAGCCGAGGACCTGACGGCCTTCAAGAAGGAGCCAACTCCCGAGGACACTCCCGACGACCTGTCCTTCGTGCAGGTGAAGAGGCCGCGATGCGACGCCGAGCCCATCCCGGAGCCTACGCCGAGCCCGGTCCCGCGCGTCGACTGCGTCCAGTCTCTGAGCACGTCCTCGCAGTTCTACGACGAGTGCGACCAGTTCGGCAATATGATTGCCAACTACATGCGCCGCCTGGGCGAAGAAGAGAGACTGGAATTCCACTGCCACATCATGGGTTGCACCAAGGACTTCTTTAAGTGCATGGGCAAGTTTAAGCGCCAGTGACGATTGATCACGGAAGAGCACGGTTCCACGGAACCGTTCCGCCGTCTAACGGGGCATCGTGTCTCAGCGGTGTTCGATCCATTGCGCTTGCCACTGCGGAAGTTGAGATGATTACGTGCGAGGGATAGCGAAGATGTGCGCTAATAAACATTAATCTGTAGGAGTTCTTTTCCTTTTATAGGAGCCGGTCAAAAAGCGTTCCTGTCGATAACAAAGAACGGAGAAATCGATGTTGATATCGTCTGCAAACAATTAACTGAACGTTTCTTTTTAATATTTTATGCCCCCTCCTGCTCCCCCCCCTCCCCCCACCGAAATACACAAAGAAAAAAGGGAGAAACTGCGTGCCTTTAGCTATTTCAACGAACCGTACGCGTACAGCACTTTTTTTTTTCCTTTCTAGGCGCATATTTAGGATAATTGCCCTGGAACAGGCTGGAACGAGAGCAATATTTATGATGTCCATACTCGAGGACAATTCTTCTGTGGCAATTTAAAAGTGATGGGAATAGACATGCGCAAGCATGATCACTTTGACTCAAAGTTGTCTTGCTGTATGCACTAAACGGGGGGTTATACTCATTTTCCCTTTATCGTGTACCACAACGGACGCTTCCAGTTTTTTTTTTTTTTTTTAAAGCCTGACTTGCTTTTTATCGCTACTCCCAATCCCGAAATTTCGTCCGTCCGTCTGTCCGTCTGTGCATTTTCCACTAAATTTAGTGGGGAAAGTGGCGTCACGTGACGGCCACGTGACGTCATGTGACCTAAACACCTTGGGGAAATGGACGGCACGGGACCTATACGTCAACTCAGTTTGCCTGCTAAATTTAGTAAAGAAAATTCACATCTTGTGACCAAAATATAAATTCAGTTCCCCCGTTAAATTTCGCACGATACTAACGTCATGTGACCTAACGCCAACTCAGTTACCCGCTAAATGTAGCGGGAAAAGTCACGTCTTGTGACCTAGACACCAATCCAGTTTCCCCGTTGAATTTAGCAGGGGAAATCGACGTCACGTGACCAGACGTCACGTGACCTATACACCCATTCAGTTTCCCGCTAAATTTAGCGGGAAAATATACGTCACGTGACACCAATTCCCTCACCCCACCCCTCTCCTTCCTTCCCTCTCCTTTTCTCTTTCCACCCCTTCCCCTCCAAGCAACACCATAGTCGGCGACAGATCAAGAACCCAGGGCGAGGAAAAGGAAGGATGGGGAGGAGGAAGCAGATGGAATACTGGAGAGAAAAGGAACCATCCCCCTCTCCAGCATTCCGCCTGCTTCCTCCTTGCCAGATTTCCTGTCCCTCGCCCTGGGTTCTTGATGTCACTCCCAGCGTGTTTCACAGCATGTCATGCATTATTAGCCCCGAGAGCGAACACAAGCGTCGCTGTGGTTGCCGCGCCTTGGTTGGGTGAGGTGTAGTGTGACGTCAGGGGAAGGACTCCGCTTCGCGATCTGGCATCCGGCTCGCTTCCCTGCGCCCATTTGCTCACCACCGCAGGGTTTGTAATTATGCATTGCTGACCTACTGTTCAGTGCCCCAATGCAAATCCCGAAAAGAAGCCGGTATTAGTTTTCACCGCCCGAAGACGTCCAAATTAAAGAAATCATGAACAATCAAACTAAGAATGGGAAGGGCACCGTCAACATCGGCCGTTGTATGCCTCAAACACTTCAAATAGCGGAACCTCGTTTATCCGGTGTACAAGACGCCGGGAAAGACCGATACCAACGTGCTTTCGTGCCTTTTCTAATCGTGTTTGTCACTTCGACCTTTATAATTAGGCTACAAGAATCGGAAGCTATATCGGAGGAGGAAATTCCTTTGATGAACCTCCCCGTCAAAGGAAATTCCTATGATGAACCAAAGGCATCGCCAATTTTTGCTTACTCAAAGTTCTATGCCTACGTTATTCTAAGACTTCATTATTGTACAGAGCGCGACACTGTTAGCGCGAACGAGCGATTGTTGGTTTTCGCCGTTTGACTCAAAGAATCGAAAGACTGCCATTAATATTATTAGTGTCTTTGAAAGTGCTCATCTGGGCCACTAACCCAAGCGGTACAATTTGGTATTTTCTAATGCCATTTCAAAGTAAAAATCGAAAAATCGTCAACATCGTGTTCGCGGTAACGTTGTCGCGCAGTGTACATAGTCCGTTTCGTAGTTACGTATTTTGGGGACCATCTTGAAAGAAACATTTTAAGTGGTTCAAGTAGAAATATATTTCGTTGAAGCTTGTCTGAAAGTGTTGTATATTTTAAGAATATGTTGACAAGCAAAAATATTTCACAACATAACTAAATAGCTCGCCTGCACCTTTGCATTAATTGCATTACCATCATTTCGGGACATATTCTTAAACAGAAAAGGTGCGCAAACCAGGGTTAGAACGATAGAGACTTTTCGCGGAGAGGTTGTGATGTAAGGGTATTTATACCAATGGGTTCAAACGGGACGGGCTCAAACGTAAAGGGTGTTTCGGCTACGGGTTCAAATAAGAACGGCGTTTCGGGAACGGGTTGAAACGAAACTAGGTCCAAATGGGACGGACGTTTCGGGAATGGGTCGGGTCGAAACGGGAACCACCCCGACCGTAACCTACAAACTGACGCCATTGTTTCTGAATTTTGCGAAAGCCTTCGACAAAGTACCCCATCAGCGTTTGCTTCTAGAATTTTCACATTTGAATCTGAATCCCGATATCTCAAACTGGATCACAAAATTCTTGAATAATCGCTCACAGACAGTCTTTGTTATACTCCACTTTACCTCATGTCCAAGCGCAGCGGATACTACGAGCTACCGGAGCCAATCCAAGGCCGCGTGAGTGTCGCGTGACCTTGGAGAGCGGGCACAGCTACGCGAGGAAAGCGTATCGCGGCCTACGTCCACGGAACGGCATTGGCTAGATGGCTCGTAGCGTCCGCTGCGTCCGGACGTAAGGCGAAACGGAGTATAATCACCACTTATCAGATCCCCTTGCAGTATCATCGGGTGTCCCCCAAGGAACAGTCCTTGGTCCCCTACAGTTCCTTCCTCATATTCATCGATGACTTGCCACTTCATGTCTCCTCTCATTTCCGGGTGTTTGCCGACAACTGCGTAATTTGCCACCCTGTCACCAATGTTTCAGACCAACAAGCCCTACAAGATGACCTCAACAATGTTCAGGAATGATGCAACCATTCACTCATGACGTTTAACATCAGTAAATGCAAACTTATGTCTTTTCACAGCCGCCGTAACCCCTTTCTAATTCCCCTGTGACATCGCTCATACCTCCGTGGAATTCGTAGAATCATATACATACCTTAGTCTCGGGGACTTTCACCCTGTGCAGCGATTTATCCTGGAGCAAGCATATTACTAACACCATCTCATCAGCTAACAAATCGCTGGGATTCCTGAAGCGTCATCACCACCTCGCCTCTCAGCACGTAAAATTACTCGCCTGCAAATCGGCGGGCCAGACATGTACAAGTTACTCAAAAAGCGTAATTAAGTTAAGTTACTGAGTATTTGCCTCAAGAGTGATTTGAGTAGAGTAGAAATTACTCAAATGTAAAGCAATTGAGTAAATTACTAACTACCGCAAAAATGTAGCGAATTACTTTTGAACTTACTTTTGTGTGTTTTATGGCAACACGAAAGTACATAGGTTTTGATACGTTAGCGAAATTCGGCTAGCCAAATATAAGGTGGCTTGCGTTTTCGCAGAAATGCTTTAATAGCTGGTTCTGCTTCTGCGTGCCTAATTGTTTTGTACTTTTTTTTTGTCAGTGATGTACTGTGAATATATCATTTCTACATAGAGGTTTAGCACTGCCTGTGCTTGAGTTCTCAGACCGTGTTGGCTTGTTTACAGTTTGCGGTAAGTACATATAGAAAAACACTTGAAGTAAAGGAGAAAGTAAATTAGAGGTTATGTACTTCAAGTAAAGTATAGAAGTTGAGGGATTCTAGTTTACCCCAAAGTCCTCAGTGAGGCAAATACCCACCCCGTAACTCGTCGGTTGCAAAATGTGGGTTTCGACTTACCTTGCTGATCGCTGTGAGGCAACACCCACTCCGTAGTCCGCTGCTATAGCGGCTACGGCCGGGTCCGATCCGCTGACTGCCGTTAGGCTCCGATGGACGGGAGAACACACCAAACACAGGGATACCGTAGAAACGTGTTTATTGGCCGAACGCCACACGCTTTGCGCCCGTAGGCGAAATAACAGAGAAATGAGGTTGGCGCTGCCTTATTTGACAGGATCACCAGGAGAAGGGTCCACGCTGCCGTACCTGGCAGGATCACGGAAAAAGGGGTAGCAGTAAAATAACGATGAATGCTCCGTCGAGCGTAGCCACCCCTAACCAAGAGCCCCGGCCACAGGGTGTGGCCGGCTTATGTAGCCTGCGGGAAATAGGCGCGCCCGGGGAGGCCGGTAGAAGGTCACTCCAAAACGGGACGCGTCCATAATCACTCCCAAGGGTGTGCCGATGGCGCGTTCACCCAAAATGGGCAAGGGAGAGCCGGCCCCTTCGGGGAATTCGACCTCATGGTTCCTTGTATCGGGGAGCCCGACGCCATTGATGACGACGGCTCCCGCGGCCTGCTTGAAGTACACCTAGTGGAATGTATTTAAAGAAGCAGAGTACTATAAATACAATGTACAGTACTTTCAAGATAGTATACAAGTACTTTTTAACATAATCTTTCATGATGCCATTCAATCCCCCAGTGTTTTTCTTTGTTTGTTTTTATCTGGCATGCATTGCTCCAGGGTAATCGGTGACGCATCAGCTTTTTTCGCAAATGGCAGTAAAAATTGGATAAATTCAAGTGGCCACAGAGTAGTTGTTGAACTCTCGCTGACGAACTATTTAACACAATACACTTCTAAAGCACTTATCTGTATCGGTCTTAATGTCGCCATTACTTCACTCAGAGAAATGGCCAGATGACGTCTCGAAAGACGATAGCACGTTTTTACATGAGGATACGCAAATTTCTGTTTTCAAATTTGGGGTATGTACTTTGAAGTCGGGAGTTGTGCTTTCCTCGGAAAGCACTAAAAAATACTTTATAGTAAAGTACAAGTACATGCTCAGAAAATATGCTTCAAGTACAGTAGAAGTTTTCTCAACCTACTTGAAGTAATAGCATAGCACCATATACATAAAGTACTTTCCAACACTGCTTGTTTATTGTTTTTTATGTAAAAACGTCTAGAGAATTATTAAGGTTTCTCGAATAATCTTGGAATCTTGGAAGACCTGCCTATTGCGAGTTTCGGGCGGAAAGACAACGCAAAACGGTAACCTTTGCATTGCCCTTTAGCACTCAATTCTTCAAGTACAGCACACACTACAGGAGCACCCGATGAGCTTCAAAGTGGGTGCTGCATTTTGTTGCCTCCTTTGAATGAGGATGCAGTGTGTACACCTACTGTAGTGTGCGAGAGTTCTTACGCTGAAGAGAAGCGGGGACAAGCACTTTCTTCAAATGCGTCAAGTATCTTTGAGCTTCGGGACACGAAGAACGGCCAGTCTTCGGCGCTAATCCCGCAGTTCCTCGGCCTCCCTTGCGACGTGTCTGTCCGCTCTCCGTGCCTCGTAGCACAAGTGTGGCAGTGGGGGCTTTTCAAGATTTGAGGGGTTCCGGACCTTCCAAACCACCCTCCCCTCTACCTACGAAGTATGCTTCCCCTCTTTGCAAATATCAGCTGATCTTCCAACATCTATCTTATTTGTGCAGGAATGTTTGTTGATTAGCAAACCTACCACTAAAAATCAAAGTAATTTGTAATTTGAGTAGAAGTTACTCAGGAAAATTAATTAAAGTAAACTACTAATTACCAAAATAAAAATGTAATTCAAAGTTACTAAACTGCTCAGAAAAGTAGTTAAACTACAGTAACTTGAGTATAGAGTATACGGTTGAACTACAAGTCTGAATCGCTTATCCGATCAAAGCTAGAATATGCTCAGATAAAATTAGCGCAAACGACAAGAGAAGAGAAATGTAGGACAGGACAGAGCGCTCTGTCCTGTCCTACCTTTCTCTCTCTTGTCGTTTGCGCTAATTTTTCTGATCATGTGTAACCAACTAGCCCAACAGATGATATTGTTGCTAGAATATGCGTCTGCAATCTCGAGCCCACACCAAATATATGTAATCAATGGACTCGAAGCTACTCGGTTCATTCATTCTTCATATTCATACAATATCAACATATTATCCTTAAAAGCTGAATCAAGGCTCACACCTCTTTCCAGTTGACGCCGCATCACCAGCATCTGTTTGTTTAATTTTTTTTTTCATTCGCCGCTTTGTCAATTACTTTATATTTTAGCCCCTGCACGCATACCGCGGCGCACCGGTCATTGACTAATGGTGAATTCCACTCGTAGATCCGGAGCGCTTTCCAAAATCCGCGAGGGAGGCGAAATTCCGCTCCGTGGGACCCGCTCCAAATCGACGAGGGGAAGATAAACTCGCATTTTTGGAGCGACCTCCCCCACACCCCTCCCCGCCGCTTCCCCTCCGCCGTTCAAAATGGCCGCTGCTCGAACTTGACGAGCCCACCAACGCCTCAGCCGGCTGATCTTTCCGACGCAGAAATAACACGCGACACAGGACGGGCGAAATTATACGTACCACGGCGCCCATGTCGCAAATACACGAAGACGTCCGCGTTCGGCACCGTCACATACCTTTCAGCCGCCTCGAAGCGGCGGGGCACGGACAGCGATTGCCAGCGGTGGAGTTCAGATTTCTGGTACGACTTTAATAAACACAGAGGTAACAAACCATCACTTGCACGGTCGTTGCCTAATCTCTTCTTGCTTTATTGCACGGGAAAACGCCGGCGGAATGCCGTGTAAAAAGGTAAACAATCATTGGCTGCAGAATGAACAGGCCTAACCTTGCGTCTGCCTCCGGCTTTTCTGTCGTTCTTTTTCTCGTTCTTCCTCTCACGATCACAGATGTCAGCGCTTACGATTTACCACGCTCCACAGTCCCGGCTTTGTATCCCTGATCTACGCGAGGTAGAAGCGTTCGAGCCGTCACAATCCCGCGTAAACAACCGACGCACCCGAACAGATCCAACTCGACGACCCGACCCCACCGGCCCGCCGACTCCGCCAACCTCGCCGCGCATGCGCACTGCCGAGGAAATGACGTAAGCGCTCTGTACTTCCGGAGAGATCTGTGAAATCCCGCAGAGCAAGTTCGGCAGGGTTTGGGGCGCTCCGTGGAGCGGGCGCTGCTAAAGATCTGCGAGCGGAAGGTGGCCAGCTCGAGCCAGATCTGCGAGCGGAATATGCGCGCTCCAAATGGAGCGGTTTTGGAGCGCTCGAGATCTGCGAGCGGAATTCACCACAAGGCAACTAGCTTTCGGTCTACCCACTAATAATTCGAATCAGAACTCGGCGTTCTAAGGCCCCTGCGTGCGCTCGTCTCCTCCTCTCCCTCAGTCTCTTGACGCATACGATTCGCTTAACACAGTGAGGCAACACTTGAACAACTCTTTCCGGCAACACGAGGAAATCGTGTTGCCGGCGACCCTGTCACATCGCGGTAACCCTGTCACACTGAGGCAACAGTTGGACAACTCTATCCGGCAACACGGGGAAATCAGTGTTGCCGGCGACCTAGTCACATCGAGGCAACAACAACAGTCGGGAAACATGTTGCTGCCGCCCGGCAACCGTGTTGCCCGATTTGTTGTCCGACAACCCTGTCACACCGCGCTGACGGCGAGGACAACACGGGGAACACTCCGCCATCTTGATTGTTTACCTTCGTTCGTGTGCGGCGCGGAATCGCTAGAAATGTGACTCTACAAAGTGTTAGTGCGTTCGAAGGGCCAGAAATTACTACGGTACGACATCATCCAGTGACTGTGATTAGCAAACTTGACACGTGGAGTATTTTCCGCTCTTTTTTTATCAAAATGTTCTCATTCGCTGACAAAGCAGATAGCCCTAAAGGCCCTGTCACACTGAGGCAACACGACGGCAACAGCAACACAACACGTCGTCCAACAGTCGGGCAACTTGTTGCTCGCTCCCCGTGTTGTCCGACAAACCTGTCACATCGCGGCAACAGCACGACAACATGGACGACAACTAAAATGTTGCCTCGGTATGACAGCTTTCGGCAACAAAAACAGCAGCAACTCGTGTTGGACAACGTGTGTTGCCCTGATCGCTGGCTGAGCGAATTTCGGGCCGGCAACACGACAACATAGATAGCTTCGATGGTAGAGTTAGTCCCCTATCAATAACGTCTTACTCAAATAAAGGCTTGGAAAACGTTATTTAACAATAATTAGGGCTGGCGTGCAGCTAAAATATTTTTGATTAATGTTTTTGCTTACGGAAAGCGATTTTCGAAATGGTCACAGCTACGGTCGTGAACGTTCACTGGTTTTGAAATTAAAACTGCCGAGAGACCAGCTCACATTACTGATAATGAAATAAAATGGCATGCCTACTCACCCGCTGATAAAGTATAATAAAAATAATCCAGAAAACCAAAGAATAAAATATCGAAGCATTAAAACGACCACTCTGATCATGATTGTTGATGCTTGGAACTATGGAAACAGCCGCTACCAGACACCTGATTTGTTTTAAAAATACCCAGGACGTTTTGGCGAATGAAGCGATCACATAGCAGGCGGTAGGCAAATAGACAGCGTTGAAAAATATTTATTCCACCGATTGTTATGAAGGCCGATCGTCTCAGTGTCGCTGTTTTGAAGCACTGTCAGTTCAGCTCAACACCACGCTACAAAAGACGCTTTGGGGTATACTGCCGGTGTTAACTCAATTTTACAGTAGAAACAGGAATTGCAGGAAAGAAAGAACCGGGCAGAAACACTTCATACGGTGGCGTAAATCCCGAACATATATCAGCGATGTCACTTTCCTCGGTTAGGGCTATCTGCTTTGTCAGCGAATGAAGAACATTTTGATAAAATAAAGAGCGGAAAATACTCCCCGTGTCAAGTTTTCTAATCACAGTCACTGCATGATGTCGTACCGTAGTAATTTCCGGCCCTTCGAACGCACTAGCACTTTGTAGAGTCACATTTCCAGCGATTCCGCGCCGCACACGAACGAAGGTAGAAGGCAATCAAGATGGCGGAGTGTTCCCCGTGTTGTCCCCGCCGTCAGCGCGGTGTGACAGGGTTGTCGGACAACAAATCGGCGCAACACGGTTGTCGGGCGGCAGCGACATGTTGCCCGACTGTTGTTGTTGCCTCGATGTGACAGGGTCGCCGGCAACACGATTTCCCCGTGTTGCCGGATAGAGTTGTCCAACTGTTGCCTCAGTGTGACAGGGCCTTAACCGAGAAAAGTGACATCGCTGATATATGTTCGGGATTTACGCCACCGTATGAAGTGTTTCTGCCCGGTTGTTTCTTTCATGCAATTCCTATTTCTACTGTAAAATTGAGTTAACACCGGCAGTACCCCAAAGCGTCTTTTCGTAGCGTGGTGTTGAACTGAACAGGCGGCTTTGACTGAACTGACAGAGCTTCAAAACAGCGGCACTGACACGATCGGCCTTCATAACAATCGGTGGAATAAATATTTTTCAACGCTGTCTATTTGCCTACCGCCTGCTATGTGATCGCTTCATTCACCAAAACGTCCTGGGTATTTTTAAAACAAATCAGGTGTCTGGTAGCGGCTGTTTCCAAGTTCCAAGCGTCAACAATCATGATCAGAGTGGTCGTTTTAATGCTTCGATATTTTATTCTTTGGTTTTCTGGATTATTTTTATTATACTTTATCAGCGGGTGAGTAGGCATGGCATTTTATTTCATTATCAGTAATGTGAGCTGGTCTCTCGGCAGTTTTAATTTCAAAATCAGTGAACGTTCACGACCGTATGCTGTGACCATTTCGAAAATCGCTTTCCGTACAGCAAAAACATTAATCAAAAATATTTTAGCTGCATGCCAGCCCTAATTATTGTTAAATAACGTTTTCCAAGCCTTTATTTGAGTAAGACGTTATTGATAGGGGACTAACTCTGCCATCGAAGCTATCTATGTTGTCGTGTTGCCGGCCCGAAATTCGCTCAGCCAGCGATCAGGGCAACACACGTTGTCCAACACGAGTTGCTGCTGTTTTTGTTGCCGAAAGCTGTCATACCGAGGCAACATTTTAGTTGTCGTCCATGTTGTCGTGCTGTTGCCGCGATGTGACAGGTTTGTCGGACAACACGGGGAGCGAGCAACAAGTTGCCCGACTGTTGGACGACGTGTTGTGTTGCTGTTGCCGTCGTGTTGCCTCAGTGTGACAGTGCCTTTATTGATAGGAGACTAACTCTGCCATCGAAGCTATCTATGTTGTCGTGTTGCCGGCCCGAAATTCGCTCAGCCAGCGATCAGGGCAACACACGTTGTCCAACACGAGTTTCTGGTGTTTTTGTTGCCGAAAGCTGTCATACCGAGGCAACATTTTAGTTGTCGTCCATGTTGTCGTGCTGTTGCCGCGATGTGACAGGTTTGTCGGACAACACGGGGAGCGAGCAACAAGTTGCCCGACTGTTGGACGACGTGTTGTGTTGCTGTTGCCGTCCTGTTGCCTCAGTGTGACAGGGCCTTAACAACAACAGTCGGGCAACATGTTGCTGCCAGCCGGCAACCGTGTAGGCCGATTGTTTGTCCGACTACCCGGTCACACTGCGCTGACGGCGGGGGCAACACGGGGAACACTCCGCCATCTTGATTGTTTACCTTCGTTCGTGTGCGGCGCGGCGTCGCTGGAAATGTGACTCTACAAAGTGCTAGTGCGTTCGAAAGGCCGGAAATTACCACGGGACGACAACATCCAGTGACTGTGATTAGAAAACTTGACACGGGGAGTATTTTCCACCCTTCATTTTATCAAAATGTTCTTCATTCGCTGACAAAGCAGATAGCCCTATCCGAGTAAAGTGAGATCGCTGATATATGTTCGGGATTTACACCACCGTACATAGGCGTAGACTTCGGGGGGGCATCGGGGCTCGCGCCTCCCCTGGTGAGATCCGCATCGGGGCTCGTGCCCCCCCCACCCCCTCCGGGCCCGGGCTATGATCCTTACTGAGACGCTGTTTACGTGCCATGTAACGAGCTTCTATAGTGTTGGCATGTAAACAAAATAACGCCCACGTTGCCTTTATTGACAAAATACATGGGAAATGGAATCCCAGCGTGCTTTCGTTTGCTTCAATCTCCAGTTCTGGCGAAAAAGTAACGCCCAGCACCCCCCCCCCCCCTTTTTCCGAAAGAACTTCTCAGCCTGCCCCCCCCCCCCCTCCCCGGGACAATGGAAAGTCTACGCCGCTGCCACCGTGTGAAGTTTTTCTGTCCGATTCTTTCTTTCCACCTCTTTAGAAATCATGGTTTCAGAGTTTCTGGTATGAAAACACATGTTCGCGTTCCATGGAATCACGAGCGACCACGGCATGCTTTCAAGCGAGATCTCGCGAGAGCGCTCGGGGTGTGCCCGCGGGTGCTCTAGCCCAAAAATCTCGAACCGGTGATTTCCTAAAAGGCGGATTCCTATTTCTACGGTAAAATTGAGTTAGCACCGGCAGTATACCCCAAAGCGTCTTTTGAAGCGTGTTGTTGAGCTGAACTGACAGTGCTTCAAAACTGCTACACCGACACGGTCGGCCTTCATAACAGTCGGTGGAATAAATATTTTTCAAGGCTGCCTATTTGCATACCGCCTGCTATGGGGTCGCTTCATTCTCCAAAACGTCCTGGGTATTTTTTTTAACAAATCAGGTTTCTTGTAGCGGCTGTTTCCAAGTTCCAAGCATCAGGAATCATGATAAGAGTGGTCGTTTTAATGCTTCGATTTTTTAATCATCGCTTTTCTGGATTATTTTTAATATACTTCATCAGCGGGTGAGTAGGCATGCCATTTTATTTCAGTAACAGTAATGTGAGCTGGTCTCTCGGCGGTTATAATTTCAACACCAGTCTGAACGTTCACGACCGTAGCTGTTACCATCCATTTCGACAATCGCTTTCCGTAATTACGAAGTACAAACATCTATCAAATTATTTTAGCTGTACGCCACCCTGAATTATTGTTAAATAACGTTTTCCAAGTCTTTTTTTTAAAGTAAGACGTTATTGACAGGGAACTATAGCTCTGCCATCGAAGCTATCTGTTGTCGTGTTGCCGGCCCGAAATTCGCTCAGCAAGCGATCAGGAAGACATACGTTGTCCAACACAAATGGCTGCTGTTTTTGTTACCGAAAGCTGTCATATCAAGGCACCCTTTTAGTTGTAGTCCATGTTGTGCTGCTGTTGCCGCGATGTGACAGGTTTGTCGGACAACACGAGGAGCGCGCTACAAGTTGCCCGACTGTTGGACAACCATGTTGTGTCGCTGTTGCCGTCGTGTTGCCTCAGTGTGACAGGGTCTTTAGGGACATTGACTTCAGATATGTCGTGCATCATATTATGGATGCCCCACGCGTGACGCCAGGCAATTCATCTAGGATATTGCTTTATTTGATGTCAGTCGTGGGATTGTATTTCGCTCAAACAGCCCCCTCATTTTTCTCCCTCCGGCCCTTTTATTTGGCCACCTGCTCCCGCCTCAGATGCCGGCGGGCTATATGTTGCATAAGTGTCTATTTGTCGTGCACTCGTTGCGCGGTCGCCGACTCCTGTAACGAAAGTGAAACCACCCTACAAATTGAAAGACATCCCGCGGCATCCGTTTTCTCGACGTGTTCTACCGGTTGCATCAAAATTCAATTTTGTTTTATTGGGCTTCTGGAAGAAAATTATTAATCCCGCATGCCATAGATGGCATGACAACCTGATATGATTGGTCGCGCATGTCGCTAATACTCATTCACGTGCTCCAGGAGCCCAAAATGCGGTCTGCATGTCGCCTTTAATCTGCATGTGCGCACCCGCATTGCTCAGAATGTAAACCAGGAAGAAATTAAAACATCTTGAAAAACGCCGAGACTGCGGATCGACTTTGCTTGGCTTTCAGAGAGAAGCAGGATTCGTTTCTGCTCTAAGCTCAAACGAAACTTTAAATTATCGCACGTATATACGCGTATCCGGTGATGATACTTTATTAGAAACGAACTCCCGTGGTCAATCGGATTTAATAATGAAGCAAAGAAGCAGTCAACGGATAACACCAACACCTGTTACCTTCCCGAGCTGTACGCGGCCATGCAGTCACTGCGTATAATTTCTTTTCGTTCAATACTCGAGCTCCCTCGAAGCTCATGCAGCATATTTGGTGATTCCCCCTTATTTTCTCGGCTCAAATACACAGACGCCAAATCTATAGCCAATCGGGCTACAGATATGCTTCTGGCGTTTGGAAAACTCCCTCCTTCCTTCTGCAAAAAAACAAAACAAAAAAAAAACAAAAACACACACGTACACTTGCACTTGTTGAAGGAAGCTTTTATTTATTCGAATCCTTTTGTCATTTCGCACTCTCCAGAGTCTACGAATAGCGCTTCCGATAATCACGATGCAAGGTACAATGAAGCGGGGTGATTAAAGATTGAGAGGACGTTATTACGAAGCCTCCAATACTGGGTAACAGACTAATTAACTTGTCTATGAACAAGGTTTGCTACTCCGGTTTCTTGGGAGCGTTCCAAGGACTTATATCAGCCCAAAAGCAAAATAACGAAGAGTACATGGTGCTCGTGACGATGTGGTGTTGAGAAATTAGGCGACTCTGGAGGATTGCGGTCCTCCGGTCCCTGTGGTGCCCCGAGGCATTGACCGACCTTGATTTTCGCCGAAAGAAGATGGCAATAGCGCAGGTGTGACGCCCACAACGTGCCATGGTCACCGTCGTGGCGGTATCGCAGTATGCCACATTTTGCGGCGCCTACATCACTGGAAAGTGCGAATACAGCGGGCTAGCCGTCGCCCGAACGAGCACCGCCTCCGAGTTGGCAGAGTGCGTCGTGCAAAGTCCGAATCTTTGGTTGCGTCGTACGGTCCGACGCTGGAAGCGTCGCACGGGCGGCTGCTACTGGTTGACCATCCTCCAGTTGGCCGGCAGGCCCTGGGACTGTCTCCAGCGGGCCAGACGGTGCTCGAACCACACCTGCACGGGGAGCAGGGAAGTCAGAGAAACAATGGGAGCATCTTCGACATGCATTCGGCTATTGGCGACCAGATGTTTCGGTGGCGCTTTCTCATGGTTCCTATTCCTGACGTCACGACCGAGATTATTAGTAGTGGGCGACAAGTTCGATGGTCCGTGGCCTGGTCATCACGTTCCTGAATCAACACCGCCAAAGTTCAGAGTCGGACTTTACTCTTCTTTCCGTCGATGTGAGCAGAACTCATCCTATACTAAAGACGTCATAGTGAGCCTTTGGCCCATCGTGGAACGCCGATGACAGCGACGCTTTTGCTCGCGCACGTCGCCAATAGTGCGTTTCACCATATGTCCGGACGCAGCCGCCGCCATAGCTGATGGGACCAGTCAAATGCGCAACAACATGGTGTTCGTCCGTCGTGTGCCTGTACCGTGTCCCATCACCGCTGAACCAATCATAAAGAGAAACGTCCAGTGACTTGCGCTTTTTAGGCTGTTTGATCGATTCAATCAACTCGCAGCGTCGGCTGCGTCTAAGTGAAGCAAAGTATAGCCAAGTCCAATGGTCGCCTCCTGCCCGCTGCCATCTTTGTGGTCCTGTGGATTGCGTTTTGAGCGTGCGCAGTATAGCTTTCTTCGTAAGAATATCAGACGCCGCGCACGCGTTCACAGCCTATAGTGACGCAGAATTTTTCGCCTGGGTGATAACAACGCCTCATAGATAACAAGGCTGTAGTGATGATAGAGATGACGTCATCAGCCAAGGCCAACGCTGGTCGCAGATTGGACACGACGACTGCGTCAACGTTTGGCTCAAACTTGACTCGAAGCAGAGCACTGACGCAGCACTCGTTTCCAATCTGTGTCCTGCGTTGGCATTTTCTGATGACGCAAAAATGTCAGCACTACGGCCTCGTCTTCTAGACGGTGTTGGCGATAAGCCCCGCAAAGCCTGTTACAGACAACTTAAGAAACTCAGGGCGTAACCTATAATTATGTTTATGCTTCTCGCTTTCCGATTGGTTTTTCGATGGCCGGCCGCAATCTCGTTGGCTGAAGAAGAGCGATAACAATATGCTCTATAGTCGGTTACAAGTTAAGAAGGTGGGAGCAGCTCCTCCCACAAGCGTGGTGCGCCGGTTTCAAATCCCTCCGCAATCGAAAGAAGAGTCCACTGGAAACGCTCCTTGTTCCGCTTCAATGGATAGATAATGGCCACAGAGTGGTGCCAACTTGTCTCCGACCCCCACTTTTTAAGAAAGCGACCTTTGTATTCATCGGAGAAGGAACCGAGCCCCTGAAAGCAGCCTTTGTATCAATCGGAGGGGGAAGCTAATCCCCGAAAGTCGACTTTGTTTCCATCGGAGGGGAAGACTCTAATCTCCCTCTCGTGGCTTCCACAATGCTAAGTCAAAGTCGAAAGAAAAAGCAAATATGTACAAAAAGGCAAGACCCTCCTCACGCGTTGGCCGCGACGTCACGGAAACGATGGGACGCTATTGGATATGCGGAGGTGGCGGAGGGATATATGATTCCCTTTGAGGGGCATTTGCCGCTACCTTCTTGGCTTGTAACCTACTATAGTCTCGTCACGTTTTGCGTTTCGTTTCTGAAGCTGCCGGCGGTCAGTTGGACATTCGAACGACCAGACGCCAATGCACGGCCATGTCAACCGTCTTTCTACGGCAGCACGCGCGGGTATTCGGGCCCAAGAAATGAGCATCTGGCCGCGGATGCTTTCCCGCCACCGCGTGACCGAATGCTTCGCGGGAATGGGATTCCTTTTGGGCGTGCTGGGAGGTGCGTCAATTATATGTCGCCCTCGTAGTTGGCTTAAGTGACCGCCGCGAGGGAGAGCGATTGGCTACGCGCCAGCTTCGCGCGGATGTACACATACCAGCGAGGGCGCCCGTTTTGTATTTTGCTGCGCCAAGTAAAAGGAGTGGTATGTTCGGGAGAATTACGCAGTTGAGATTGCCGCTCGCCCCTCATCGTACCCTCATATTGCTACGGAAAGCCACCCAGATCAAAAAACCATGTTCGGTGTTATGGTATCAGCTGCTAAGCAAGCCCTTGATTTTGGACCTCTTTGGCTTGCACGTTGCGCTCAGGCACGCGCACACTCAAAACAAAACAAACCATCGTGAGCAAGTACTCAGGGTCCTGCATGCGCGGGATCCTGATTAATTCCGGGCTGGAAGCGCGATTAAAATATTAAAATATTAAGAAAAATTGTCGAGCCACGTTGCAAAGCCTCGTAAGATAGAATTGCTCGCGCGAACTTTAAATTTTCAAATCACTTTCCTGTACGTGTCACTAAAAATATAATAAGAAAAAAAAGATGTGTCACCTGTTTTAGTTGCGTTGTTTTCTTCCCTTTCGTTTTAGTAATTTATATCAATACGCTTGTAATCACACTCCAATCAGACCTAAGGTTCCGAGATATGAGGAGCCCTTCGGTCTTGCTACAAGCAGCGACATTCTTTGAAGCGCCGATTGCCTGAGGGGGTGCAGGTTTTAGGAAGCGGGTGGCGGCGCACGGCATGCAAAAGACTGAACGAAAGGATGAAATTTGGTTCCAGAGGAACCTGCTTCGTCATTTGTATTGGTTGTCGTTACTCGTAAATAGAAGTATCGAGGGACTTTAATTCAATCTACTTGCGCAAAGTGCGGAAAATAAAAAATCCATGTGATTGAAATCGTGATCTAAATCAGACCAGTTTTGCTGATGATTTAAATCAAACCTATTCCGCAAAAATAACCCCGAAAAAAATATTTCTATTCCGTCTTGTCTATCATTTGATACTACGTGCATTTGTGTTAGATTTGTATCAAAGAATCCCTAAGAAAAAAAATTCACAAAAGGCTGAACACGGCCAAAAAGAAGTGCTCAGGTGAGCATTTCTCTTTGCTCGTGTTCAACCTTATGTATAAATCCTTTTGTTTTTCTACCTTCAACTTCATTCGTCTGCTACGTTACGTCCTACTGCAACAAAATCAGAATGTAAAAGAAAGAAACGGAAACTAGAAAAGTAATGCCCTATTGCGATCAAGTCACAACACGAAAAAAAAAAAAAGAAGCCTTTTCCGATTAAACTAATCAAGCTGTTTTTGTTCTAGTATGGCAGGAATTATAGTAATAAAAAGTGAATTAAACTGTACTTTACACTCACTGTAATTCTTTCCTCTGCGTTGTTATCAGTGATCGGACGAATTGATCAACCAATTCGTGCTATGTTGAAAAATACATATGGCAAAGAATCCCTTTTTTCTTTCATAGCTTCTGTGATTTACACTAAAACTAATCCGATTCTAAATAAAATGTCATCTGATTTAGTAGATTTGTTTTCTATTCTGCTTGCACGACTTTCATGAGTTCACCTGCTACACTCGCCAATATGCGAGCGAATATGCCGTGTCGTACCACCGCAAACATCATCAGCACCTATGCCTCGCATGCTCGACAGGTTGAGCTATTCAGAAAATCAATAAAACAATGTGCAGTGTCTATGATAAGAAGAAGGTTAACTTAGTGCTGAACTTCGTTTTCTAGGAAGGCGATCACCGAAGTTGGTCTTTTATTGCAACGGCAGACCTAACCTGATCCTTCCTTCGTTCGCGTCAGTGTGTTCCCAAATTATTTCAGATGAAACAGCCATGCTCCGGCCTGTAGCCACATTTTATTTTCTTGAAACGGAATTCTAGATATTTGCTTCGGAGCTATGGTAAACACTTATTAGTCACGTGTAATTATAGTTAATAATTACGTAGCTCTCGGTTTTGGCTAATTTGTAATGGAAACCAATTAATTTGCAGTGGTTTTCGGGAAAAGAAATAGCGCATAGGAATTAATTTGCCCACCTCCGGCTAATGAAAAGACCCCCCCCCCCCCCCAATGCTAATAATTGTTAACGGAAATATAATTAAAAACAGAAAAACGTGCAAAAGAGTCGATCAATATTCATACTGGAAATTTTGATCAGATTAGCTGCTGCTTGGGCAGAAATTTTTGTATATACCAAAACTAGAGTGCCAGATCTGCCACTCGGTGCACTGCTTCGTTTTACAATGCGTAAAGCTCGCGCTTACCATCTGCTCTCATCATACACTAAGCTGTTTTATCTTCTTTTTTTGTTGTGTGTTAAAGAGTGGAATAGATCAGTTACGCCCGCACTGTTTACAAAGAAAACGGCACGAGTCTCTGCGAAAGCGCAGTGAGCGAAGTTTAGAAAGGCGACTTGCGGGGCGTGCTCTCTACCACTCACGCCGCCCGTTTGTAAACATTACGGGGCTTGCACGTGGGCGGGTTTCTACGACGCGCAACGTGAACGGTACGACAGACACGTTTTTCTGCAACGTCTCACACTCGGATGACGCTGGCTGTAACATCGGCACCCAGCGACGAGTCATCTAGCCATGTTTGAGGCTCAATGCCTCGTTTTAGGCCGTAAACAAAAAGAAAAAAAAAAAAGGCGAATCGCAGCGGCGGCGCCGACCCCAAACAAAACTCACCTTGACCGCTTCGACGGGCAGGCCCACCTCGGCGGCCAAGATGATCAGGTCGCTGACGTTGGGGTTCTTGTTGCGCTGGAACACGCTCTCCAGGGACTGCTCCTGAAAGCCCTGGACCATGGGCAGCCGGTACGAGGGCTGCAGGCTCGCGTGGATCGCCGACACCGACATGACTGCTGGCGACGCTCTGAGCCTCGTCGCGCACGACGGCCGCTTTTCAAGGGCGCCGACGCCCCCGGCGCTGCGTGGGAGCGCCACGCGCGCGCGCTCCTTGACCGTGTCACAGCCCGTGGGCGAGCCCTGACCCAAAAACATGCCCCGAGGGACGGAGCCCGCCGCTGCTTCTGGGCACCGCGTGCTCGAACCGCCCTCACCGCCACCGGAGGTCGTCGGACTCGGGTTCAGTCGGCCTGGCGGCCCGGTCACGGACCGGCGTCCGAACTCCCGGGCTCCCTCGGAGTCTGAGGAACGGTGTGTTTAAAAGATGATATTTTACTATAAGATGTTAAAAAAAAAAGAAAAAAATAAAAACATACGAAGGTCAACGCGTAGTAGGTTTTAAAGTCGCACTCTCTAATTCGGTCGGCACGATCCTACGACCGAGGTCGAACGTCTATCGATTCCCGTCTCAGATTTCAGAGCTTGCTCCAGTTCTAGAAGCTTCGCGAAGTCACGAGTCGTCATCCTACTCGCCTCCAATTAAACGTCCCACCGAATGTGGCAACCGACTAAGCCCGCCACAAAGATCGGCGAAGGCGCATTTGGTCCGCTACAGTTAACCGCACAGGTGACGGACGACCTTGAAGTCTGACTCGTTCCTCTCGCCGAGCCGAGACCAGTAGCCGGTGCAGCCCCCAACCGTGACACGCGGGTTGCGCCACGGGTGTGTTCATCAACCACAAATTGGGGCGTGGGTGCGAAAAAAACATCTCGCGCGCGCTAGTGTCGCAACGCGGCGGGGAGTCCCGCTGCACACTCGCGTGCGGCTGTCTGTGACGCACGCTCAGCGCACCATATATGGGCCAAGATCACCGAGTCATGGCGGGCATACGTACGATGGTCGTCCCCGTACGCGGATGACGCTTCAAGGTCCCGGGTCGTCCCTGCGATTCGGCGCCAAGATGGATTGTCGAACAACAATTGCGTCGCATCCACCGGCCGCTGGAAAAGCACTGGGTTCGAGCCTGCCCACGGCAGGCTTGAGCGAGACAAAGAGTTGTGCTCACTGCCACGACAAGGAGCGTCGGCCATCGTCGCCTCGGCCTTGGAACTTCCCTTTACTGCGCGCGTCGTACTCGTTGTTGTGAAAGGAAAGAAACGGCGGATGGCAATCCGAACAGTGACGTCTGCATTCTTAAGGGGAGCCGTAAGCAAGTTTCCTCCGGCAGTGGTAGTGCGTCAAACTCCACAGATGTCAATCGCGTCTATTGTGTCTGACGCAGGAATGCTCTTTGTGGAACCCCTCTCGATTCTTCGCCAGCTCACATTCCCGACGTGCCTATACATGACGTCGACCAGACCGTCTGTTATCGATACGCGCAGGTGAAGGGAGAGCGTCGTCTGTGTCGCCACTCGGGTCATCGCCACGGCGGCGATCATCTATGGATACCGCCGTTGCGCTAGCTCTCATAGAGCTTTCATAGTTATGAAATGCGTCCGAACTACGCGGGGCTTTTCGTGTTTTCGTCGCGATAAACGCCGAGCGTTCTTCGGTGACCGAACACAACGTTCGTTAAACTTTACACACAAAACAGGCGCACGTACGCACGCACGCACGCCTGCACGCGAACCCACACACAGACACACACACATACACTGACGCGCACATGCACGCACACCAACCCACACACACACACGCGCGCACAAACAAGCACGCATATGTTTGGTGCTTCCTTTTTAGGACGCCATAAAACGATTTTCTTTCTTTCACTAAATATTTCTCAGAAATAATTTTTGATTTTCTTAACCTACAGGACGTGCATCAATAATCTTCTCCAAGCACTTGCAAGTGCAGAAGCGTACCCCCCCCCCCTCCCCCGCCCTCACCCCCTCATTATCTCAGTTATTTTCAAAGGGAATAAAAACATGTTGAGTAATTATAGACCGATTTCTATTCTTCCCATTTTCTCCAAGGGGCTAGAAAAAATTATATTTAAACGTATCGAACATTTTTTGGTAACACATTTCATACAAACGGAGTTTCAATTTGACTTTCAAAAAGGTAAATCTACTGAATCGGCATTCGTACTACAGAAATAAATTATACTTTGAAATATTGAAAAACGACTGCTCATACTTGCTGTTTTCATCGACTATAGTAAAGCTTGTAATTGCCTCCCCAATCACACAACGCTACTTTCAAAGCTTTATAAATATATGGTTCGCGGCATGTCATTCGAAATGCTTAAATCATACCTAGAGAATCGCCAGCAAAGTACGTATAACACTCCGTGCGACGCGACCGGCGCGCCGCCGCGCGGCCGTTACCGAAGGTAGGCAGTGAGAGCCCCAGCGAAACGAAACCACGCCGCGTACATTGGTACGCATTGAAGTCGGAGCGGTGCGGTTGCGCTGGGTTGACAGCATGAACTGCTGCGTCGTTAAGTGCTCCAATAGTTATGCGTCGTATCTCGTGGGGACGAAGTTTCACAGTTTTTCACCTCGCCGATGTTTTGTGGGACAGCGACAACGATGGACCTATGCCGTACGACACGAGAAATTTGGTCTCCCGATCATGTCTGCCACTGTGTCGGCACGGCTGACATATTCTACACTGCCGCTTTGCGCTCTGCGTTTGTTTTCGTACCAGTAACGCCTACATATCTCAGCTCGAACTGAAATGCCATCCCACACTCGCGGGTATGCAGTGCGAATTTCGTTGAAGGGATGCCTTCCAAAGAAGTTTCGTCCCCATCGTACGTGTCGATGATATTTCCGGACCAGTATGGCACGCAGTCTGTACTTCATGAAGAAAGATTCGGACGGTACAAAAAGTGACAAATATGAATCTAAGGAAAACTACAATGAAACTTGGAATCACTGGACAATCGATGTTTGAGTATGGAAGTTTATGTGGTGTGCTTTCTTTTTTGATCAGCCTCCTTTTGGATGTGGAAACGCTGACACCCGAGTCTTGTAGACAACAATTTTTTTTCTCGGCTTTAGAGCCACCTATCGCAAAGTTGTTCGAACTGGAAGTACCGTCCACTGGTCCCTTCCTACCTGTAAAGTGTGCACCTCCCGGCCATGATGAGTGGTATTCTCTTGACACTGACGCTTTGACGGTCAAAACCGGTTCCCATTTAGTTACGCCGCCCAAAAATATTTCCACCTGGTTAAACTATGCCACCTCTTTTAGGTATAATAAGTGTTTTGTCAAGTTACGGTTGTCAAAGTACCTGTGTGCCGAAAATCAGCACCTCGCACAACCAGATTACTACACAACAGCTGACCGCAAAAGCCTTTGACGGCCAAACCGTGTGTTGGCCGGCAACTTGGTTTTCTCGGCTTTGAAACCACCTTTCGTAAAGTTGTTTCAATTGGAAGTACAGTGCACTAGTCCCTTCCTACCTGTAAAGTCTCCATCTCCCACGACGAGTGGTATTCTCTTGACAGCCCTTTCACGGTCAAAACCGTTTCCCATTCAGTTACGCCGCCCAAACCAAATTTCCACCTGGTTTCCCTATGCCACCTATTTTGGCTATTATAACTGTTGTGTCAAGTTACGGTCATGTCCAAGAACCTGTTGTGTCCAAATCTGCACTTCGCACAGCCCGGTTATAACACAACATGTTGGGTCCAATATTGGATATTCCTGACAGCTTTATTCCTTTATTCGTTCGAACCATAACTTTCACACCTGCTGTCTTAATAAAACTTGGCCCACTTAGTGCACAAACTTAGTGAACATCTCACTCGCCTCCAAATATCATCGTCCCAGCAGTCCTACGTTTACAGCGACGAGCGAAACAAATTTCCCACTGAGAGCAATTATGGTGGCGGCCGTCTTGCTTTTCGGAAAATTGCTCAAACCCCTTTTTCGACCGCAACTAAAGAAATTACCCCTAATAACGACTCAAACTCAATATATAAGAAGCGGAGAACAGCTAAATGCCCTTCTTAAATCTGCCCCAGCACTCATGCAACGTCACCCTCAACTTATCGGCTCAAAAGCAAAAGTTCCGTCCGTGCGCGCTTCCGCCGCCACAGCTTCGCACGCGAAAAGGCGCCGCAGGCTGCTGAGCGCGCCTCACTGTCGAACGCCAGCTCCTCCGCTAGCGGCGCTACGCGCGTTTTTCAAAGCGCCCCTATAGTTCCCGCACGGAGCGTATTCAACGCTCACCGTTCTCGAACATTATTTGTGGCGCCCCACAGGGCATTATCCTGGGACCTTTATTATTTAATGCTCATATAAACGATGTAGTAAACAATACTGATCAATCTCAATTTATAATTTATGCAGATGACACGAGTCTTCTTTTTTTCCGGTAATGATGTGATGAGCTTATAAGAAAAGCAAATTTCGTTTTAGAAAATTTTTCTTTTGGTCGGATGTTAATGGATTAAAAATTAACACATTAAATTCAAAAGCAATTCTATTTAGACCCGTTAATAAATTAGTAAATATTACAAATCCCCTAGTGCTTGGAAACGCGTCAATTGAAATAGTACATCAACACAAAACTCTTGGCGTGTACTTCTCTGAACATATGATATGGAATTACCACATTGAATATTTAACGAAAAAACTTTCTCAAGTAGGGGGAGGGGGGGCAGTTGCTAGGTGCCAAAGTTTTTCGCCGGTAAGCATTAAGCTAAAAATATACTAGGCCTTATTCAATCCCCATTTGAATTACTGTCACTTGGTATGGGGAACAACTACAAAGACAAACTTAAATAGCATTCTATTACTTCAAAAAAACGATATTGCGTTTTATTGCGGATGCTCTATAACTATCATACCGAATCCTTATTTCATAAATATGAAGTAATTCATGCAGAACATTTCTATCAGTTCCACCTACTTCATTCAATCCGCTTCTCATCTTCTACGTTTGTGAATTTTTTATATCGCACTTTCGAACTAACTTTACATGAAAGCACTATCAATACACGTTTTCCAGAGAAATGGTTGGCCCCTCGAAATCGCACTATAAACACAAAAAGTAATACAAATATATATAAAACTATAATCTTCAATCACTTCACTACAACATTCCAAGATTTTTAAATAAATGGCATCTTCATAGTAGCAGTGTTTTCACTCTTCCTAAAAATAGACTTCGCGCATACTTTGCTTAAAGCCATAGGAAATGTTTTTTTCACATGTTGGCTTGACGTTGTGGCGTGAAAAATGTATTAGTTTGTAATATCATTCTTTACGGACTGTACTATGATACTTTCGTGAAGTTGCTGCTGTCGTTTGTTAAGGGACCCCAGATCCCGTCAAGTTGCTTATATATATCAGCTTTTTGTCTGGAGGTCCCTCCAGTGTATACCTGGAAAACTAGAGCCAATCACCGCAACTTGGGGAGGCAGCTGAGCGAATGACGATGCCGAAACAGGTGTTTAAAGACCAAAAAACGCAGTCTGAGTTGTGACGTTGAGCAATGCAAAACGTCACGCTTCCATTGCTTAATGTCGCAACTCAGATTGCGTTTTTTGGTCTAAACCTAGGCGCATCGTCATTCCTCAGCTGCCTCACGCATAGCATTGGTTCTCCGAGTGTTGTGCGGTAAAGTAGACGCACGTTTTTTTCAGAGTGCATACAACACCTCCTTGATAAGAAGGCGTAAGTGCTTTCCTGCGTCACTAAAGAAGGCCACCGCAGGTCAGAGATTGAATACTAGGGCGTCAGCGTTGGGCTAGGGGTAGTGCTCTTGTCGGGATCAAAGAAAAGAGCGACCAGCCAGTTGGTGTTCTTTCTGTTCTGTGTCCGAGGCGTGCGAGTGTCACGCGCCACCAGCACATCAACTTTTATTTCTTTAGTAGGCTAGCGCTTGGTTCTCGTGGGATCTGGGTCACTACAGATATGCCCCCCTTTGGGAGGATTTAAGTTGGGGTTGTTAAATCCTTCCATTGAAGGCTCTTTTGTGCGTTGACGTGGTTTACGGGTGTGGCTTCAAGGTGTGCAGGCTTGAGGCGGTGTAGAGTAACAGTATCGTCTTTGCCATTGATGCGAAGCACAAATGTGTCGGTTCTTCTCTGAACCACAGGGAACGGTCCTTGATAGTGAGGGCGTAGTGGTTTCTTGTGGTGATCTTGTCGTACAAAGACGTGTGTGGCCGTTTTTAAATCTTCGGTAACGTAGGGTGACTTGGTTTGACCTGTCCGAGTTGGGATGGGACGAAGGTTCTCGAAGACTTGCCGCAGTGTTTCAGCGTAATCTTGGGGTCTTGTTGAAGATATTGGCTCGGCCTCAAAGAAGTCTGATGGTAACCTGAGGTGGGTACCATACACGAGCTCTGCGGTGGAGCATCCAAGATCTTCTTTGAGGGCCGTACGTATGCCAAGGAGCACGAGCGGTAGTTGAAGAGCCCACTCGTTTGGGTTGCCATGTGCTGTTAGTGCCGATTTTAGGTGGCGGTGAAAACGCTCGACAAGACCGTTGGACTGCGGATGGTAGGCTGTGGTCCTTAGTCTTGTCGTTCCGAGGATGCGGTTGATCTCTGTGAAGAGTGAGGACTCGAATTGTCGTCCGCGATCCGTGACAATCTCGGAAGGGCATCCGAATCTAGACACCCAGGTCGAGATGAATGCGGCTGCGACAGTGGAGGCAGTGATGTCAGGTATGGGTGTTGCCTCTGGCCATCTTGTAAATCTGTCTATGCAGGTGAGGAGGTATCGGTGTCCCTGTGACGATGGAAGAGGCCCGACCAGGTCCAGATGCACTTTGTTAAAACGCGTATCTGGTTGGAGAAAGGTCCTGGCCGGGGGCACAGGGTTCCGATGTACCTTGGCCTGTTGACAGGGGATGCAGGAGCGTGCCCAGTCCCGGACGTCTGCCTTAATGCGGGGCCATACGTATCTGCTCGTCATGAGCTTCTGCGTTGCCCGAACGCCCGGGTGTGATAGACTGTGAGTGGCGTCGAAGAGTTTTCGACGTAGAGGAGCAGGAATAAAAGGCCGTGGCTTTCCAGTTTTCATGTCGCACGTGACGATTATGTTTCCTGGAAAGGTGACGTCCTGCAGCTGCAAAGATGATGACGCACGTGACGTTTTTAGTTCCTCGTCGTTGACCTGTAGACGGGCAAGTTCTGCAGGGTCCGGTAGTGGAGGCAAGGAAACTGCATCAATGCGGCTGAGGACGTCGGCAGGTACGTTGTCCACGCCTCTGACGTGTCGGATGTCTGTTGAAAATTCTGACAAAAAGGCGAGCTGACGGATTTCCCGTGGTGTGTAATGGGATCCGGTGTTGGAGACGGCATTTGTTAGAGGTTTATGATCTGTCCAGATGATAAATGTTCTTCCTTCGACGAAGTATCGGAAGTGGCGGACAGCCAAGTATGCAGCCAGTAATTCACGCCCAAACACGCTGTAGCGCGTTTGTGCGGGTTGCAGCTTCTTGGAAAAGAAAGCGAGTGGCTGCCACTGACCATCAATGTATTGTTGGAGTACGGCTCCGACGGCGGTAGCCGAGGCGTCCGTCATGATCGACGTCGGAGCGTCGTGCGTAGGATGTTGCAGAAGGGTAGTCTCTGCCAACGCTCGTTTCGCTTCACAAAACGCTTTCTCAGCTGCTTCGTTCCAGGGAAGAGGAGAAGTGGGTCGCCCGCTCTTGCCAAGGAGAAGGTCGAGTGGTTGAAGCAGCTTGGCGCAGTGTGGAATAAAGCGTCTGTAGAAATTTATAAGGCCGATGAACTGACGGAGCTTGGTGAGTGATGTTGGCCGCGGGAAGTCTTGAATAGCGCTGACTTTAGCAGGCAGAGGTCGAAGGCCTGAGCTATTTAGACGGTGGCCGAGAAAGTCTAGTTCGGGCACTCCAAACTCGCTCTTCGTGGCGTTGATGATGATGCCATGTTTGGCGAGCCGTTCGAAGAGAAGTCGGAGATGGGTGGTGTGCTCTTCTGCAGTAGAGCTCGCGACCAGTAGGTCGTCGACATAGGAATACACGAAGGGCAAGCCTCGAGTCACAGCGTCGATAAATCGTTGGAACGATTGCGCCGCATTACTAAGGCCGAAAGGCATGCGGAGGAATTCAAATAGGCCAAACGGCGTTGTGACGGCTGTCTTGGGGATGTCCTCTTCGGCTACCGGAATTTGGTGGTAGGCTCGGGTTAGGTCAATCTTTGAGAAGATAGTAGAGCCTTGAAGACTGACCGTGAAATCTTGGATGTTGGGGAGCGGGTACCGGTCTGGAACAGTGTTTTTGTTCAGAGCGCGGTAATCTCCGCATGGTCTCCAGTCCCCGTTCTTTTTGGAGACCATGTGCAACGGAGATGCCCAACTGCTGGAGGATGGTCGTATGATCCCTAGTTCGAGCATGTGTTCGAACTCTGCCCGAGCAGTTTGGAGTTTCTCTGGAGCTAGACGACGTGGCCGAGAGAAAACTGGTGGGCCTGTTGTTGGTATGTGATGCGTGACATCATGCTCAACAGGTTTCTTCCAGTCGGGAGGTCGCGTAAGTGAGGGGAACTCGCTGAGCGGTGCTTGGAACGCTCCTTGCACTTGAGTGCAGGTGGAGACGAACACCGGAGTTTCCGTCGTTGCGACGCCTTGCACGGACAGTTGTGTAGCTGAGTCAAGGAGGCGCTTTCTCTTGACGTCGACCAGCAGCGAATGGTATTTAAGAAAGTCTGCTCCAAGGATCGCCTGACGAACGTCTGCCACCAGAAATATCCACCGAAAAACTCGTCGAAGGCCAAGATTCAGTGAGATGGAGCGTTCTGCGTAGACTGGGATGTTCGTGCCGTTCACGGCCTGTAAAAAGGAGATGGGCTTACATGAACGGTCGGCACGAGACGCAGGAATGGCGCTGATCTCGGCCCCTGTGTCGACGAGTAGGCGGTTTCCGGTGGCTCGTTCTGTCACGTAGAAAAGGCGACTCTCTTGTGGGCTAGGACCGCTCGTCGCCTCTAGCGGTCGGCCGGCCGGTTTTCCGGCCACGCGCAGGGGCGTTGGCAGCGGCGCGCGTCGGGACCGAAACGCCGGTGGTAGTAACACAAACCGGAGGAGTGGTCTCTGCCCGTGCGGTCGTTTTCAGGTCGGCGCGACGTAGAGTGCCGTCGACGGCTTGGAGAGCGGGCTGAGTCTCGACGGCTTGTTGCAGCGAGTACCACTTGTTCTAAACGTTGGCAGAGCTGGTCAACGTATTCTTGTGACGCGTTTGGTATCTGGGCATTTTGTGCCGTGCTAGGGGCATCGCTTGCCGGCGGTATGGTTGTGGCAGCGATGTTGCTGGTGGACGGGGTGGAGACTTCCATTACCGCGTCGGCCAATCCGGCGAGTCCCGTGAGGTTGAGGGGCGCGGCTGCTGCTAGTACCATTTGGACGTTCGGTGGGAGTCTCTGAAGAAAAAGTTCTCGGAGTAGAGCGTCGTCAATGGTACTGGCACGCTCTCCGAGAAGCTGCGTCATTCGCCGCAGCAACTGTGAGGGACGTCGATCCCCGAGCTCTTCTGCGGAGAGTAGTTGCTGCCAGCGAGTGCGTTCGGAGGCCTCGGTCCTCTGCAGCAGGGCCGCCTTTAGCTGATCATAGGGATTCGTGGTCGACGGGTTGGATAGCACGTCGTACACTTCATCGGCTGCAGTTGGAGAAAGAGCCGATACGACGTGATGGTACCTACGTTGCTGGCTTGTAGTGTGTGTGAGATGGAACTGCGACTCCGCTTGCAGAAACCAGACTCGCGGGTTGCGGTCCCAGTACGGCGGGAGCCGCACCGCAACAGCCGCAACTGGAGCTGGAGTTGAAGCCGGGGTTTGGCTGTCGGTCATGCTCGAAGTCGCAGGCACGTCCGGGTCACCACTTGTCGGGATCAAAGAAAAGAGCGACCAGCCAGTTGGTGTTCTTTCTGTTCTGTGTCTGAGGCGTGCGAGTGTCACGCGCCACCAGCACATCAACTTTTATTTCTTTAGTAGGCTAGCGCTTGGTTCTCGTGGGATCTGGGTCACTACACTCTCACTCATTGGACACGAGATCCAGCCGAACGCTGACTCCGTGTCCAATCTCTGGCCTACGGTGGCCCTCTCTAGTGACGCAGGAAAATTCAGCATTAGGCTTTCTTATCGGAGCGGGTATTGAGCCATGGTCCATAGGCCGAATGCATGCCAAGCAGGGTAAGGAATAAAAATCAATGATTTAAATCAGACCGGTTTTTATCCGATGATTTAAGTCAAACATTTACTCAAAACTAATATAAAAACTATTTTTTTATTTACCGTTTGTCTATAATTTGATGTTTTCTATGTACATTTATTTTGTATTTAAATCAAGGAGTCATCAAGCAAGGACACACAGAGCGAGAGAGAGAGAGAGAGAGAGAGAGAGAGAGTTAAACTTTATACTTCAAAGCCTTTCGTCCAAGGCATTGTCCTTCAATCCTCTTCCGCGAGGGCTTCGCTTATAAGTTCCGCCAGTGCGGTACATACGGCGTACTCTGTGCCGAAGGGCGGTCCACTCCTCCCAAGTAGATGCTCTAAGCCTGGTTGGGGTAAACGGGTGAGGTATTTTAGTGTTTCATTTTGCCTCGTTTCATGAAAAGCGCGAGTCGGGCCGACTCGCGCTTTTCCGCACCAAACACCGAGGAGAAGCCGACGAAAAGTGCCGTGTGTGGTTTGGTCACCTTCCCCTCTTCCCTTCTGTGAAAAAAGCGTCCGCCAAATGCCGTGATTACGCCCGCTGAAACGCACGTACATTTGTTGGCAGTAGGCTCTACGTGGGTGAGCCTTAAGTCTCACAGGAGTGTCGTTCTCAAGTTCGTCGCCAAACTTCGACCACCTCCTTATTTCGTTTAAACCTCACAGTTCTTGGGTTCAAAATAAAAGCAGGAAAGGATTGCTGTTCACCAGTGACACAAATATAATTGTCGAATGAACACCCCAACCGGAGGAGGGAGTCACTCGGGAATTAAAAAGTATTCTTTAAAGGAGCAACGAAAAAAAAGAAAAAAAGAGGGGGGGGGGGGTTGCTTTTAAAAACATACCGTGTTGTAATGATTCCTCTGCCCTGCATCCTCGGCGCAGACGATAATGTGTGGCCCTCGAAACTACTTTATTCGCAAAAACACTGTTGCCAGAAAACGCGTTTTCATAGTGGCTGACGCTTGCGCCGTTCCTCACGACGCTGCGCCAGGCAAGAATAATTTGTGTCTCTGAAATACATGGCTTGCACTGAGCGCGACCTTCTGCGGCGTTCATTTTGCACCACCGGATTTGATTTTCTCTGCAAGCACAAATCGCAATGACCACCAGCATAGAGTGCGATGACATCACGTGCAAACCATGTAAAACAGTTCAGCTTTTTGGTAAATCCGATTGTCGCAACACTAGCAATGGATGTCCAAATTGTAAAGTTGTGCAGTATATATAGCAGTCTCGCGATAATATACGGCGGCCTAACGTAATGTTAGAGTGCATGACTGATAAAGCACAGAGCTGTTAAGTGACGGCCCAAAACAAGTGCGCATAAAACTGAATACAACATTTAGCCTCTCGAGGCAGTATTTCGCGAAGTTTCGAGCTCATGCAAGCTGATGCCCAAATTTGATCTATATTAGGATTCTAAGAATCTTCGTCTGTCCTTCGCGCTATTTATGTATAATTAGGAATATCATTGCATAAATCTCCATGTATTTCGTTTTCCAGTAAGGCGTTGTTTTGGGGATTATTTAAAAAAAATACTATTTATTCATCTCTGTGCATCTCTGTTGTAAGAGACCTTGGCGTGAGCATAGATAATGAACTGAAGTTTACTTCACATGTGTCCTCTATTGTTGGCAGTGCGACAAAGATGTTGGGACTGATATCTCGCATAACGAAGCAATTTAAAAACCCTGCCTGTATTATTCGTTTATTCTGCTCTCTAGTTAGGTCAAGGCTTCAATAAGGTTCTGCAGCTTGGAATTCTTTGTCAGAAACGCAGTCAACAAAAGTTGAAAGTGTGCAAAAACGCTTAATACGCGTCGTTTACGACCGCTATCTTCAGCGCAGCTTTTATTTTGATTACAACTTCCTTCTAGATAAGTTCTTGCTGAGGCTATGGTCTGACAGAAGAACAGAACGCGACTCGATATTTTTGCACAAGAAAGTAAATGGAATTACAGATGATGATTCTGTTTTATCCAATGTTATTATCCATGCCCCCCCTCCCTTTAACTAGGAATCACTCTACTTTTTATGTCAATACCATCTGCAGATCGTAACCCTTGTCACGCATGCAATCATTGTTCAATCACTTTGATAATCCAGGTATTGAAATATTCAGTGAATTTTCTGTTCACCGCAAGCTATTGCAAAGGATCGCTACCTATCTGTGATGCGCGTTTTATCTGTTTATGTTAATTTGGCGTTTACTCGTTCTTTTTGCACACAGGTGAAGACCTTCGGGTTGTTTTTGGGCACACGAAAAAAAAAAGAGTATTATTATTTTTAGTGCTATTATTATTAATTCTTTCTTTCTGCACATATCGTGTATTCGCCTTCACATGTCAGCACAAAGTCCCTTTTGGTATGCCCTTTAAGCCAGTGTTCCACACTGTCAAACAGCGAACAAAAAAACACGTTTCCGCAAACTCAACATCTGGCATATTTCCGAGTATCATCCTCCCGTGTCGGTCTCAAGCGATTATGTGAACTTTATAGGGTCCAACTTATTGATGATAATAAAAATATATTTAATTACTGACTGAAGATTTGACAACATGAAAAGGGCCGATCTACTGAAAGATATGCATCATAAGTGAATGCACCCCCAAATTATCTGAAAGATGGTTTGCAAATCTTTTTCAGCGTTTTTATCCTTAAGATTTGAAAAATGTAAATTCAATGACTTCGCGAAAAAAATATTTTGGTGTAATATTTGGGATGCTATTTCAAAAATGTTTGTTGGTGTGTTTAGCAGATTTTCAGGCAAATCGGGCACTATAACTTCTCAAACATATAGAACTCTGTTATTGCCTTTTCTATGTGATGAACAGAAATTTTATGTCTGTGGGCAGGGGAGCGTGGCGGAACTATGACGATTACCCACGCCAACCGTCAGGAAGTGTCCCATTAAGTAGCTGCCATGTCGAGTAGAACATAAAATACTTCTTTTCTAGAACAAAAAAAAAATCAGCAATCAGCCATGGCGATGCTTATTTTGCGAGTTGAATTGACCGGCCTCTTGACAAGAATAAACCTTAACAGTCAGGCTATGCCAGTTTATCCTGTATAAGAAAATGTTAACTTGGGTAAGCGATATTTTAGGCCAGATTCGATATAAGTACAAAGGTGCTTATAGATTAGAGTGAACAAGTTCGATCACTCCTTTCTGCATGATTCTTCGGCTGCATCATGGAGCTGAGTGTAAACAATGTTGGTTAGGATAGCAAGCGTTGTGTTTGCCGCTCAGTGTTTCTATAAACGGTAGACTGAAAGGGCTTGTCTTAAAACTTTCGTAACATTCTGAAAATTGTATTGATTTTAGCTCAGTTGTGTCGTCGTTTCACGTAAGAGCGACAAAATTCCTACAATTAGTGTATTCTAGGCAAAACAACAACAAAAAATTAAAGCCGTTTACAACTCCCTGTAACGCCGAATCAGAGCGCAGCTCTTGAGGAGGAGGGAAGGCACGCCGGGGGGGGGGGGGGGGTCACGTGACCCCTTTCACTTTTTTAATAGTGAAAATAAACAAATGGTCTCAATTAGAAACTTGCTGAACGACATCGAAAACCACTAAATCAGTAATCTTCAGAAAGACTTTGGGCGCATGAGAAGCGTAGTAGTGCACTAAGGTTACCACTTGTGGATCAGGTACAAGGCTAGCGGTTGCGGCAAGGCTCCCGCGCGATGTTTCCGTCTCTTATGAGAGCCCCAGCCTTGTACCTGCCACTAGTGGTAACTTTAGCGCACTGCTGCGCTTCTCACGCGCTCAAAGTCTTTCTAAAAATGACTGATCTAGTGGTTATCGGTGACACTGAGCAAGTTTCCAATTGGAACCATATGTCTACTTTCACTAATTAAAAAGTTAATTGGTCAATTTAATTAATAAGCGAACTAATTAGTAGGTATAGCGCATTTTCTGACGTCCGCCACGATGTGCAATCCGGTCCCGAGAAAACTATTCTTTTACCTCGAATACAAAAATTTTAGGAATTTTTGTCTCTCTTTTTTTTTAAGTTTAAAAAAGCCGTGAAAGTTACACTTAGGCGGTTCGTGCAGGTGAGTTATATGGCCGGACATTGGGAGGCCCAGAGTTCAAATCCTGGCTCCGCCGTTTATTTTGGCTTTCGGTGGGTTTGTAAAACTTTGATTCTTTGATTCATTGGATTTAGTACGGTTCATTCATCTGCATATGTTCGTTTATATATATATATATATATAACTGAGAAGAAAAGAAAACCCTCAGTGAATACAGCAACAAAAGAAAACCAAGGGTTTTCTTTTCTTCTCAATTACACCTATGCCTTCGGCCCCCCACCACCATGCCCGTTAAATATATATATATATATATATATATATATATATATATACAACGGGCATGGTGGCGGGGGGCGAGGGCGTGAGTATAACTGAGAGGAAAAGCAAAACCCTTGATGAAAACAGCAACAACGGGTGGTTGTTGCTGTTTTCATCAGGGATCTTGCTTTCTCTCGGTCATATATATATATATATATATACGAGGGGCGTTCATAAAGTTCGTATTATTGTCACGAAGGAATAGAGATTCAGCAATCAAACTCGAGTAGGAGTTGAGACTTTCTCTACATGTTCGCCACCAAAAGTTACCCACTTTTTCCAGCGATGCACCACATGCCGGAGGCCATTGTTGTAGAACTCCTCGTCTTGAGTGTTCAGGAATCGCTCCACTTCAGCAATCACTTGGTCACCGTCCTTGAAATGCTTTCCTCTTATTTGGCCACACTAAAAGCGTCTGTGCCATTTAACCAAAAGTGTCGTAAACTGGGACGTTGTCCCGAACAACGCTCCCAGATTGGAATGAATATCCTTGGCATTGCTTCCCTTCAAATGAAAAAAAACGGATCACTGCATGTGCTTGGCACCGACGGGCGGTGCCATTTTTGTTTCGTCTCCTTAGCGGCGTTACGAGCTACTATAGCATGCGATGTTTATACTGTGCGGAAACTAGAGGGACGCACGCTCATGTTGATGCCTGTTTTGTTCCGTTTCCTTTCATTTTTTGTGCCGATAATACGAACTTTATGAACGCCCCTCGTATACAGGGTGTTTCACAAAGGTGGACACATTCGATATTGCGAAAACTACGCATCGCAACAAAAAAGGCTTCTGTCGTTTTGGTCCTGGGCCAGGGGCCTATTTAGGAAAATTAATAAAGTCCGGGATAATTAGATTGTTAATTATTTTCGCGTAATTAACTTTTTAATATTGTTTTTAAGGGCCTGGTTTCAATTAGAAAATTGCTCAGTATCATCAAAAAACACTAAATCAACAAATTGCAGAACGATAGAAGGCACGCGCAGCGTTTTACGGCTTTCTGAAAAACCGCAAAAATTCGACGGGTTTCTAAGTTTCGGTTTGTTATCGGAGTGCATCTCGGCCCCGACGGCACCGCACCCCGTGAAGAAATAGTGCAACCAGCCTATGCTGCGTTGCGCGAGGACAGCGCAGCATATATGTCGCGCAGAATGTCGTAGACCTGACGGACCCTCGCTCCGGGAATGGGCGGGTGGGGGGAGGGGGCTCCACCGGAAGTAGTCGGATCGCGTTGGTGGCTGTGGTAGAAGCAGAGTGTCGAACCGGAACCGAACCGAACCGAAAACCGGAACAGAACCGTTATTTTTTGCCGAACCGGAACTGAACCAGAACCGAAATCTTCGCCGCCATCTTGGAACTGAACCGGAACTGAACCGGAAAAAAATATAACGGTAACCGGTTCAAAACGGTTCACGGTAATATTTTTATTACAAAATGAGTATTTCCAGAAGTAAAAATTGACACCTGTATTTCTATATAGTGATCAAATTGTTATATACTGAATTGCAATGTATGAAAAATTGTGGGTTTTCGTGGCGCTTTTGCATTGGCACTACGATTAATCATGTGTCACGTGGTCACGTGACGTCATAGTGTCAAGATATGCTATCCAATTGGCCCCGAGCGGGACCGATTGGAGCGCTGCGATCGCTCGACCGTGACGTAGGATGGAGGATCACGTGATAAGGCCAGCTATTCCGCCTTGCTTTGGTCGGGGCCTTCGGAAGCCCTTCAATCGGTACTTTCGCATTTTTTCTGTGTTCGAAGCTTGATCAGTACAGGCGTGGATCGGCTTCGGCAGCTGTCGAGCTCAGGGAGCAATGGTAAAGTACTGTTCGTGGCCGCAATGCCGCAGTTACGCGACTGACCCAAATATCAGCTACCACATCTACCCCAAGGAGAAGCATTCCAATATGATTCATAAAATGTGAACAGTCTCACCCTGCGTGGCAGTACCTTTCTCATACAGCTTCAATATTATTTGAACAATGGGGTTAAAAATGTATGTACAAGTTGGCGTCACGCAATGCAAGTAGAGCTGAGTGCTAATAGACTTGAAACAGTAATTTACAGAGGGTAACAAGCCATAAAATTTCACTGACTATTTTAATGCAAACATCACTCACAGCTTAGTGGTATTTAAGCAACCAGCAGCTGCATAAGTGTGAGAATGTTACGTGGATTTATTTATTTTACTTTAAAGATTGCTGACGCAAGTAGCTGCACTCGTATTAGCAAGTAATATTTTTATTTTTGTAACCTATCTGCTTATCTTGTAGGAGCCCAAATAAAACAATTCTACAACTCTAATACACCTAGCTACAGGAATATTTGCATAATCTTTCTTTACAAAAAGAAAAACAGCGATGCTGTACACGAACTGTCATTGGCCTTTGAATGGTCTGATATTAGTTTATGAAATTAAATGTTGTCAACAAGCTTTAATATTCGTCGCTCGAAAATTCCGACATCGCAGAAAAGTTACAAAACCTGTGCTTCAAAAACGTAAAAAAAAAAAAATAGTTGCACCGTATTGATTTTGCGACTCGCGACTTGGGAAGCGAGCATGTTACCACTGAGCCATGAGAATTTGTTTTTTTTATTCCTGAGCTATTCCTGAGTCCCGCTTCAAGAACACTTTCGCCCTCAAGCAACAGGCGGGACATTTAGTGGGCCTTGTCCACGAACGCATTGATGCTGCTTACAGACAGCACAACTGAAAAGGGGTACACAGTTGTAACGGGGTGCCCGGTCGAATAGAAGTTAAAAAAAAATTCGCCTACCTTCAACGGTAGGTCGCACTTCGTAAGCATTCATTGCGATACGCGAGACAGCCGCCGAAAACGACAAGTTGACCCGTACCCTCCGCCGCGCCAGTCCACGCCGCCGCGCTTCCGTGCAGCGACCGTTTCCCTGCTCGCCTGCAACCGGCTAACCGGCTCCCCGGAAGCATTCGTACGGTAGCCGATTTAGGAACTCGACTGGGTCGAGTAGTGAAACGAAACATTGGGTTAAAAGAAGCCTTAAACACCCGTAGTATTAAAAAAGTGAAGACCGAGACACTCCATTCTTGACGCAGAGTGCAGGAAACGGTCACGTGATCCCTCATCCTACGTCACAACGATAGGCCCGTCAGGTGGCGCCACGCCATGTTCTCGGGGCTAATAATGCCACGTCAAGTGGCCTTGTGACGTAGTCGCGTGACTCACCGCGTCAAGTCGGCTTAAATTGAGTACGTCATTATAGTCCGTTGCAACTCAAGAAGGTAGGGCGAGGGAAAGGAAGGCCGGGGAGGAAGAAGCAGGCGGAACGCTGGAGAGAGGAGGAGGTTTCCCCTTCTTCTCCAGCGTTCCGTCTGCTTCTTCCTCCCCGGCCTTCTTTTCCCTTGCCCTACCTTCTTGAGTTGCAACGGAATATATATGTATTAGCGTTGTTGACATCGTGACATCACATGCCATCACGACTTCTCACGGCGATTCACGTGACATCGTGACGTACTCGATTGTCATAAGCCCGAGTCGAGTGCTCGGGTTCTTGGCAATTAGCATCGCCAAACATTCGTGTTGGCTTTTGTTCAATCAAAGATGAGAATAGCCGAACTCTAACACTGGCGGTATACAATTAGCATCAGATAACATCGCCGCTTGTTCTAATAGCGAGTTGAGGAGGGAAAAGCTATTTCTTTCCTTTATTTTTTCTGCGTCTGTCATTGAGTGGAGAAAAAAAACTGTGTTTTTGAAAGCTATCAACGTCAGGGATTAGCTCTTAGTGGTATTTACTGAAAGTACAAAAATTGTTGCATGAACCATTTTACATGTACACATCATTGAGGCAGCCAAACATGTTTTCGTTGTTGCTGAACTGTCTCATGAAAGTTGTCCCCGAAAATAGAAGGATTGAAAGGACTAAATGTGGCTTATTAATCTGACGATAAATAAAACTACAAGTGTGTACGGCAGGGATACCTAAAAAGAAAGATTCTAGTGGCCTTAGAGGCAGCCACTCAAATTCTCACAGTTTTTTTTTTAATCTTCACTGTTTTTTTGGTGCAAAATAAAAGAAATGGAGGAATGTTAACAAATGACACAAATATAACTGTCGAATCGGCACCCCCGGCAAAACGGACGAGGGAGTCCCTCAGAAATGAAAAGTATTCTTTGGAAGAGCATCGTAAAATGAAAAGGGGGGGGGGGGGAGTTAAAACATACTGCGTTGTAAAGGTTCCTCTGCTCCGCATCTTGGGCGCAGACAAGACAGCGTGATCCCGCAAAGCTACTTCGTTTGCAAAATCACTCCTGCCAGAAAGCGGGTTTTTATGATGCCAGACACTCGCGTCGTTCCTCACGACGCTGCACCAAGAAATAATAATTTTTGTTTTGTGAATATATGAGTTGCACTGAGCGCGAACCTTCTGCAGCGTGCATTGTACACCACGGGATTTGATTTTCTCAGCTAAAAGAAATTTCTAACCCCCAGGACATAGTGCGATGATGTCGCGTACAAACCATGTTAAACAGTTCAGTTTTCTGGTTAAATGGGATGTTCTCAACATAATACTCGGTTTCACTTTAAGTGTGAGCGTAGCAGAAGCTAAAAGAGCACGCTCCGGGCTTTCATCAGTCTTGCCAAGCACGAGCGCTCCTGCAGTGCAAGCACTGGTCAGGACCACCTGCTTGCGCTTGTAGCATCGGCTGCGTCTGGACTTGAAGGGGCCCTGCAAAGCGTTTCTGGCCATTTCTTAATTTGCATCGCGTTCGCTCTAACTAGTGAGTGTGACTCTAGCAACACATTAAACATAAAATAAAGAAAAAAATCCGACGTATTTTGAACATAATTGTTGAAATAGGTTCAGAATATTCAGCACAATTTCTTTTGTTGATGACGTCCTTGGTCTGAACCAATAGAGAACCGAAACAAGAGCGTGCAACAACCATGCGCGATCTTCCTAAGTGTTGGAAATTAACATCCAGTTATGAAGATGTGAACGCCCCACCAATTTACGGGTGTTCCAAGCAAAATTTTGAGTGAGAGTCACGTGCTTGAAGGGATCAGAAGGGGTCACTTGCGGCTATTCAGCCATAAAGCCCCTCTATCCTGGGAAAAGTGGCGCCATACATTGTTGTGGAAATGCTCGAGACACGTGCCGCGCGCCACTTCCGGGAAGAGCATGTCGTCCTAAATCTAGCTCAGTGCTGCGCTGTTCCGCCATCATCTTCCCCAGGGATGCACGTAGCACGTGCCTCGTGCATCGACGCACCTTGCGCAACTTTTAAAACATGAAGGGGCTTTATTCAGCCAGTCCTTCCTCTAGAATTTTATGTCGCTATTATCTGACGCTCTAGACCAATGTCCTCACGGAACGCTCGTGTATGACGCTGATCAGGCACGCTTTTCGATGCATATTGGTATTCTTCGTCACTTTGCAATGCCCCTTGAGCTGAAGCAGCGTAGCAAAGATGCCAAATTGTTTAAGGTTTTCATTGATAAGTTACTGAGCTGAGACCAGCACGTTCGCGCGTGAACGCCATATCCGACTGCATTACGCGGTGCATTGGACTGACAGCCACAATAGGTCTATAAAATTACGCCGACTTGACATATCGATAATAAACACATTTAATCAACTGTATGAATCGTCATACCTTGCTTTATTCATCATGCATGAGTGGACCTCAAGCAGCGACTGAGCATAAATACGAAGCTCAATGTCCATTTGAGCATATCTCGCTGCATACGATTTGTGAGAATGGAGCAACAGTTGCGACATATGCATTAGACGACGCAGTACTCTATCGCGATGATCCATGATGCGACGGCAACGGAATTCGACCGACATCGCTGGTTATGCGATTTCATCGAATAACATCGTCACGAGATGGCGCGCCTTACTCAATCGACTGTCCATGCGTTTTGCTTCATTCGCATGCTTGAAGACTGCGGCGCATGTTGTCTCCGCATTCGCGCCGATCGCAACAGTTGCTGTACATGCGTTTATTGTTAATTAATGCGCACTCAAGAATCACGCCGCGTATTAATATAACTGATCAGAGCATTGGCGACCTAAACTAGCTCAGTGCTGCGCTGTTCGCGCCATCATCATCGCACAGTGGATTGCACGTAGCACGTGCGGTCAGTGCACGACGCACCTTGCGCAAGACCTAAAACATGCAGGGACTTGATTCAGCCAGTCCTTTCGTCGTGGATTTATGTCGCTAGTCTCTGGCACTCTAGACCAATGTCCTCACTGAACGCTCGTGCATGACACTGATAGGCACGCTGTTCGAAGCAGCATTTGGTTTTCTTCGTCCCTTTGCAATGCCCTTTAAGCTGAAACAAAGTGTAGCAAAAGAGATGTCCAAATTGTAAAGTTGTGCAGTATATACACGTTTGCAAGTCCGGTCTCAGGGCGCCGCCATCTTCCTCAGTGGGGTGCGCTCTTGGGCGCGGCCATAATTCGATTACGACGCCTTAGCAAGGCTTCGTAATCGGATTATGACTCGTCCAAGCGCACCCCAGCCAAGCAAGATGGCAGCGCCCTGAAGCCGGACTTGCAAATGTGTATATAGTAGTCTCGCGATGATATGCGGCAGCCTAATAAAATGTTAGAGCGCGCATGACTGATAAAGCACAGTGTTGTAAAATGAGGCCGCAATACAAGTGCACGTAAAACCAAATATAACTTTAGCCTCCCGAGACAGTATTCTGCGAAGTTTCGAGCTCGTGCAATCCGATATCCAAATGTGATTTAAATTAGAAATATATTGTCTGTTCTTAGCGATATTTATGTGTAATTAGGAGCATCATTGCACGCATCTCTATTAGAGAAATACGGACGATAACCAACCAAGTCCTGAACAGTTAGGAGTCCGACGTTTCAAAGTCGGTTCGGTATTTTCATCAGAGGCGACTATTTGCACGTGGAGAGCTGCAGCTTCTTTTCCATCTACGGTGGGTCGTTTGCTTCCTTCACTTTTAATGCGAAAGCATTAACTGTCCCATGGAGCGAACCGACGTCATCAGCTTTGAAGCCGCGCCAAACGGCGCCTCCCACCGTCCCAATGTCACGTGTAGCAGGAATCTGATGGATAGGTTCCCATTGGCTAGCGACGAACTAAGGGAGCAGAAGAAGGACATTCATGATTTCGCCTTCACAACTCATAAGAAGCGCTTAGGTGTCCTCGGATTTTTTTGTTCTTCAAGTGCCCTAGTCCGTTGACATACTCCGATGGTTAAGTGGCTGTCGACTTATTGAGCCCGACCTATTGAAACGTCTGGCTCCTAAATCTTCATGACTTGGTTGGTGAAGGTATGTATTTCTCAAATTTTGACCCAGCCAGACGGAGTTCTGTCAAACGTGTTTACGTTTAAAACCTGCATTTCAATACGTTTATTTTTGCAGTAAGGCGTCCTGTATGGGATTATTTAGAAGAATACCATTTATTATCTCTCTTTCTGCACATTTCGTGTATTTGCCTTCAGATCTGTAATGTGAGCACACAGTCCTTTTTGGCGTAGCCCACGACCCGGTGTTTCACACTGCCAAACTGCGAACAGAAAAGCGTGTTCCGCAGACTCAACAGATGGCGTATTCTCGAGTATCATACTTCCATGTCAGTCTCAAGCGGCTATGTGAACTTCATACAGTCAAAATTATTAATGACAATAAAAAATATTTTATTGCTGCCTGAAGACTTGACAACGTAAATGAAGGGCCGATCACCCTAAAGATATACATCATAGGTAAATGCACCCCGGAAGTATCTGATATATGCTCTGCAAATTTTTTCCGGCTTTTTTATCCTCGATAGAAGTGATTTGGGAGAACCTTAAACAAATGTTTTATTATGAAGCTGATATAAATAACATATGTCTTCCTGACGCATATTCAACTTCTCAAACATATAGAAGTCTGTTTCTCCTTTTATGTGATGAACAAAAATTTTATGTGTCTGTGGGCTGGACGAAAACAAAGTACACAGTGGCGCGTGGCAGAACTATGACGATTGCGCACGCAGACCGTCAGAAAGTGACCAATTAAGTACCTGTAATGTCGAGCAGAGTATGAAATACTACTTTGTTCTATTTAACAAAAAATATAAAAAATAGCAAGGGTCATGTTTATTTGTAAATTGAATTGACCGATATCTTGACAAGAATAAACCTCAAACCAAGCTATGTCAAAATTGTTCTTTTCGGTACGCGCTATTTTAGGCCAGATCCGATCTGAGTACAAAGGTCCCTCTTTTTTGCATGATTATTTGCATGCATAACGGTCCTGAGTGTAAAGAATATTGGTCAGGAAAGTAAGCGTTGTTATTGCGGCTCAGTGTTTCTATAAAAGGTAGACTGAAATGCCAAAACAGTTTTAGGACAGACCCTGTCCTAAAACTGTTTTGGCATTTTGAAAATATTATTGCTTTTAGCTCAGTTGAGTCGTTATCATATATATTGTAAAACGTATTTTGTAAACTAGATTTCAGGGTATATATGGCGAGAACGTGCTCATTTCATGATTTTATGCACTGTAATTAATTCCTAAGTTCAAGAGGCACAGCAGGAGTCTACTTTTAATACTGCCGCGCAAAGTTTTAGCATTAACGGGTATTTTAGGCGATCTCCAAACTGATAACCTTTTGCTTCAGGTAAAATATATGCGACTGAGGTAAAAAAAAATAGATGCTGAGTCATATATGTTAATCTAGCTTTCTTTTACTGTTTCATTCAAATTAAATAACGCAATTTATTTTTCTACCTGAAAATAAAAGTGGATTCTACGAATGATAAAAAGCTAGATACTCGTTTCACTGTTGAAATAGTGCCTATTACCAAAGAAACGCGGAAAATATATTCTCAGTTTTGCGGTTCAAACCGGTTCGAACCGGTTCAAACCGGTTCGAACCGTTATTTTTTGCTCCCCGGAACTGAACCGGAGCTGAACCGAAATCTGTGAACCTGAACCGGAACCGAACCGATAAAAATTTCGGTTCGACACCCTGGGTAGAAGTGATTCCCGTAGAAGTCAAACCTCCGGCGGAAGCAGGGGACTCCGTCGATGCTGGAAGCGATCTCTTGGCGCGTCTGTGGATGTTTGAGCTCATTGTGCTGACGTTCGAATAGCTCGCGTTCAGAGTTTTGTGACGATTGGAAGCAGGGCGGCTCCCAAGTTTGAGGCAGAAGGCAATAATGTGCTTAGATGGGCCAGTTGGTATATTGCAAAGGGTATAAAGCGCCGAAAAAACACGGACCGAAACACGAAGAAAACAACGACACAGTGCGTCCTGTGTCGTTGTTTTCTTCGTGTCTCGGTCCGTGTTTTTCGGCGCCTTATACCCTTTGAGGCGAAGAAGGCAGAAATGGCACCCCATGTCTGTTGGACGAGGGCGGCTCCGTCATCGGCGGCCAAGTGCGTTGGCGCGTTCGACGACGAGGCGTCCTTCTCCCTGGCTTTTTGCTCTTGGCATGCTAAGATGCGTGGCAGTGCCGTTGGCTGCCACTGGGTTCGAAAACGGGTCTCGGCACGAGAAGGAAAAGAAAAAACTCGAAAACACTTCGGACGTTTCCTCGGTCCTACCGCCGCTCTCAGCCCGAGCATATACTATCATACAAAACGCCAACGTCAAACCTCTGACATTTTTTTTCTTTCTGTGTTGTTTCGAAACTGTCACTCGCGACAGGTTTCGGACTAAATGAATACCAGGTTTTCTTTTCCGCCAGCTCTGCATGATGGCCAATTCCGCCACCTCTGCATGATGGACTTGCCTCGTTTCACTCACATACTGGCCTACTGCATGTAAGGAGACGTCGGTGGTTTCTATAGAACCGAGTTGGATGGACACCTGAGAGTTCTAACTTATTAGTTGATACCCTGAAGGCGACACGTACTGAATACACGTAACGATGTAGGAGTGTGGCAGATTTAGAAATATACCTTTTTCTTTATAAGCTCGACCACTGTACCAACTAACTATTCTTAGTCCTAAAGTTAGATTGAACGGAAATGTAATACCAGATGCACCACTCACTCACAGTAACTCTGTCAAATGCCCACGACATTTCGAGATCCCTCCTCTAGGTCAAGCTTGAGTAAAACTAATATTTTATTTTTCGGTTAATATCGGTTAAAACCGGTTACCGGTAAATAATTTACGGTTACGGTTACGTTTACGGTTTTTATATAATTTCAAATAGCGGTTTCGTTCCGGTTACGGTTCCTGCAAAAAATTCTGTTCCTAAACGGTTTTCGGTTTCGGTTACGGTTACGGTTTGAGTCCCTGGTTTACGGGGACTTGTTGGATTAGAGTCGACTGCTTTTGACTCTCCCCAACCACCGGGCCAGTTCATATACTGATGATGCCACCTGGATAGGTGGCGAAACGTCCGTGTTGTTGATTTTTGTGTTGTGTTAAGCCAGTGTAAACTTATTTCATTACTCTACTTTTATGCTACAAAATTAGTCCAGGAATATTTTGATCACACCTTGTACATTAGATCTCGTAAATACTGGGAAACATTCACTCTAGTGAAATGCAGTTTTAGAGCCACCTCAAAGACGGCGCCACACTCTAAAAAAATCCCATGCGTCTACTTTCCCGCACAACACTCTGACAACCAATCACCGCAACTTACGGAGCCAGCTAAGCGAATGACGATGCCGAAACATATGTTTATACCAAAAACCGCAGTCTGAGCTGTGACGATTAAGCAATTCAAAACGTCACGCTTGCATTGCTTAATGTCACAGCGCAGACTGCGTTTTTGGTCTAAAAGATGTTTCAGCATCGTCATTCGCTGAGCTGCCTCCGTAAGTAGCGGTGATTGGCTCTCCGAGTGTTGTGCGGGAAAGTAGACGCACGGGAGTTGTTTTAGAGTGCAGCATGCCAGCGTGTTATCTCGTCGTAAGCTCTCACAATTCATCGTAATGCACTCGGTTGTAAGCAGTCGCATGTGTGTGAACCAGCTGAATTAAGGTTTAAGCATCCATGCAACCCACGGGATATTGCGCTCTACTACTGCCGGGTACAAGTTAAAGACCCCATGTTTTCAGTTGCAACGCTCTCTCCAGGCGACCCGTCAACATGAAACACACAAGGTTTTAAGTTAAATATTTTTTTTTGTAAACGTTTGTGCACTAAATTTGAGATAGCGTTTTACTACAGCTTACTGCAAATGAAATAAACATATGCGCAACCCTTAAAGGGACCATGAAATGACCTTTTTACTTTTGCCAGATAACTTTTACATTAAACCTTCAACGTTCACTGAATGCCGAACAGGCATCCGTTTTACGTCTCGGTTCATTAACTTCTACACAAAAAAATAATGAAATATCGACTTTTTCTTTCTCTCCCACTGACCGCAAAACAAGTTGCGGCGTAATTTTGACGGTCGTGACGTACGCTGGGACAGGAACCGGAAGTTCTCTCGGCTGTAGACTGGAAGCGTCAGCGGCGGCGAATTGGGGGTGCGCCGGTAGGTTTTACTGCGCTGATGGCGCTGATGTCACCGACGTATTTTCTGAATCGGACGCCCCTCATCGCCGCGATTGCCCTGGACACATCGCAGCTGAGCGAAATTCGATGAGATATTTTTCGCTACAGCGACAGCGTGGGACTAGTCCCATACGCCGGTATGCCTGTTGGGAAGTGCGGCGAGTCTTCCGTCGAAGACTCCAGAGGTCAACCCAACTGTCATTGTCGGTAAAAGGCGGCCCGTGTCAGTCGTTTGCAAAGCGACGTAGATAGAAACAAATTGCCGCGGCGTTTTTCGCTGCCTCGGAGATGCAAGAGCGAGCCGACGTTAAAAAAGATACGTTTGAACTACGACAGTGTCAGCAAGAGCCACGTAAATACCTGTTCACGCTCGGAGTGTTCGCGCGCGTTTGATGGAAGTGCTGTGTTTACGCTGTTGGTAAGCGCTTCGGGACCGATATTTTACGATTGCAACTCGATACTGACTTGACACTCTGCAAAGGAAGGTTGGACCGGCATTGCACGTAGCTCCCACGAACTGTTATAGCTCGACAGTGACATGCAGTCGTGTCAGAATAAAAATGGCAAACTAATAACAAAGTGAACATAGCGTGTTACGAAGGTAATCCATACGGCGTTTATTCGAGCTCTATATCACACAAAACAAGAAGATAGAATCGACGAAAGTCCCTTTTCGACGACAGTGTTCGTCAACACTGCCTCGGAAAACAAGGAAATGACAAAGGGAAGAGATTGACCTCACCTCTTAATCTAAAATTGAGGTCAGCGATCAAACTATAATACGGGAAGGGTCCACAAGGGTCGCGCGGGCATGTTCCATTCAGCACGCCAGCCGGTCGTGGTCACTGTCTTGGTCAAGTACCGTCGAAGCAACGCTGCGGAATGGCTGCTAGGCCTATCATGCCAAACTTGTTGCCGTTTCAGCTTGTCTCGGGTGCTTGCGGATCCAGCGCTCTTGTTCGTCGTGGTCTGTTTCAAGTACCTTTTTTCTTGCTGCTTGAAGTCGGGACGCGCGAGAAGAACACGTAAAAAAATAAACGTTCGTTGGTCGTCGTGATTACGGTGACCAAGCGACGCTGTCGGCCATGCTGATTTGATCGTAAAAAGTACAGCTCCGGAGCTGGCGGAGCTGGCTCTCAGCTTCGTTTACCGCACGATAGATGGCGCTTGGATCTCAGCATTATCAAATTTGGCAATTTTCGCCACACACATCTCTAATTATGCTACAAAATGTGGATCTGAATATTATTTAACAAAACTTTTTAGGAAACATTTGCCGGCTATTATGTGTTTTATGATCGCGGTGCTGGTGAGGTAGGCGCTTACCCAATAGGCGACGTGGATTCGGCTGACGTGCTGCAGTTCCGCGGATGCATAGCTAGTCAAAAAAGGCAGAGAGCTTTCGAAGGAAAAGAAGGCGCAAAAGAGTCCAGTTTTCTTTTAAATGTTCTATATCAAAGAATTTTTTTGGCTCCCCATTTTTTGTGCTTTTGTGTTTCTTTTTACACCTTGCACGACGTCCGGTGGATGGGGTTCGATTTCAGAGTTCTGTTTCGTGGTCCCTTTAGGCACTGACCGTAGTAAATGCCCCCTTGATAAAGGCCTTTTTTACAAGTACCGCCAACCATTGTTGTGAAAACGCGCGAGACACGTGCCGCGAGCGCGTGCTCCGCCGCCATTCGCTTCCAAGGGCCGCTCATTTCAGTGCTGCACCGCCATTTTGCTTCCAAGGGCCGCTCGAGACATGGGCCTCGTGCGCTCGCGCATTTGACGCTACTTGCAAGACACGTAAACTCATCGAGGGGCCACAGACTGTAGATCCCCGCAGCGCCCCCTGGCTAACCCGGATGAGAGCTCCATCGTCTGCTCCATCGCCTGCGTACCAGAGGTCCTGCTCCAGGAACGAGCTCACATTGCTAAGACCGGCAACCTTGATGGTGCTGGCATGCACGTTGCAAATGAACTGTGGTAGCCCGTTATCAGCTCTCGCTAAGCAGTCGGCACGCAGCTGTGACCGCCAGTAAATGCGACGCAGTTCCTCCGAGAATTCATGCGGAGCGGCTGCGAACGCCTCTAGAGGAGTCGGCGTCTACGTAAGCAGACGCTTTGCGAGCCCCGTTTCGTCACTCCAACAGCTGAAACAATTCATTACGGTCAGTCTACTTGCGAAGCGGAATCGACTGATCGCAACTGCAACGACAATAAAATAACAACGCGCGCATAAACAAAGATAGAGCAGTCTATTTAGCGGTCTCAAACGCCACTCAGGGGATCGCACGAGTTTGGAGAGCATCTGGGAAGCGGCAGAAAGGCGCTTAGCTGCTCGAACTACGTCGTAAGAGGTTACTGATGATCCGTTACAGACTGCGCCGTCACAGTTTCTTACCTAAATAGGTGATCATTAAAACGTGCATAAACAACATGTTAAGCTTACCAGAGCAAGCGCACCAGCCGCTGCAGCATAACAAAAACAAAAAAGTAACGAGAAAATGACCGTGCAAACATTTTCCGATCTCTGTAGGAAAGACGGAGTCCCCTCCTCAGACGAAAATAAAGAGAGATGGGGAACGGTAGCGAACAACGGCGAATAAAACAAAAAGTTAGCAGACGATAGAAAGATACAAATCACCTAGCAAAAAACTCCTTCAACGACGACAATCTATGCGGCGCTTATGGAAAAAACTAAAATAAAATGGAAAGCAGCAGTATAAAAAAAACGCTTCACTTCTTTTTTTGCAGTTGTTTGTTTCAGTTTAATTTAAATGCTGCAGCAACTTAATTACTCACGTTTGTTCGGTCTTCGGGAAATGGAAGAATGATTTTCTAACACATCGCAAAAACTTGTGTTTGTAGTGGTAGGCAGCACATGACATGCCTGCCATCTCCAAGTATGGGCGTGGACTTCGGGGGGCATCGGGACTTGCTCGTGAAATCCGAGGGGGCAGAGCCCCCCGGGGCCAGGCGCTGATCCTTACCGGGACGCTGTTTACGTGCCATGTAACGAGCTTAAATAGTGGCATGTAAACAAAATAACGCTCCCGCTGCCTTTATTGACAAAATACATGGGAAGTGGAATCGCAGCGTGCTTTCGTTAGCTTCAGTCTCCAGTTTTTTGCAAAAAAGTAACGCGCAGCAACCCCCCCCCCCGGAGAACTTCTCAGCCTGCCCTCCGGAAAAAGGAAAGTCTACGCCGCTGACTGTCAGCAGTGCCAGGATTGCATTCCAGGCACGGGATGGACGGAATCCCAGGCTGTTGTTTTCATTTCAACTGAACTCCTGAAAGTCAGCCCTCGCGAATCAATGCCACATTCGGTAATTTGGTGCTGAGGACGTCCACCATATCTGACGCACATGTGATAACTGATGTAGCTGGCCCTCAAAGGTCGTAAACAGTTGCATCATGGTGCTTGACGAGGCCTCCAATCCCATCGCAGGCGTTCTTGCCTCCCAGTAGCGGAAACTAGCCACTTGGCCGACAGGTACTCGGTCTTAGCGAGCTCATGAAGTTGGTACCTATTCTTGAAGTAGCTTGCTCCTCCGTCACTGAGCTACATAAAATGTGCGTAGAAAGGAGCAACGTCCTCAAGCCACTCGTGAATTTTCCCAAGGCCGTAGCATGCGCGGGCGGAATCGTGGCTGGTGTCATCACTGATCAGAGCGCAGCTACAAGCCCCTTTTTTAGTTGTCACTACGCATGTGAATATCTTCTATAATACATGGCAACCGAAGGTGTGCCCTCTAACGGTTTCGCCTCTCCTCCTTTTCCACCAAGCAACGCACCGCTTTTTGTGACGTGATCCTCTGGGTGACCAATTAATAAAAAAAACGAAAGATGCAGCTACACTAACTAAAACGTGGACGGGAAGGAAAATACGACGTTTCGGGCGAACGCCCTTCTTCAAGTGATAGATACGACCCTTTCCTTCAAGGAAAGGGTCATATACGTCACAAGAAAAGAGGGCTATGCATTTGTTACTCACCGATTTTTTGTTTCTTACACGAAGAAGGGCGTTCGCCCGAAACTTCGTGTATTCTTTCCTGTCCACGTCCCTTTTATTGTAGCACAATAATATATCTTTTGTGATTACGTGTCCAAGCTCATTGTTCTCGGCAGCCCCATTATCCAGTGCACGGTTACACGCCGAGATAAACATCTGCCATCGGGGCCACTTCGGTTGATTCCTTTGCTTGGCGTACACAGAGACGCTACACGCCGACTACTGAAAACGTACCCTGCGAAGCGTGCGACAGGCTAGCGTCTCTCGATTGCTGCGGCTCATGCGTATATTTTTTTTAAATCTTGTACAAAGAAAAATTAACTTGCTAGAACTTATCACTTAAAAACTATCGCCCACCCCTGCGCTGTCAATCTGACCACCCCGAAGCACTTTTACGGGCTGTAAAAATTATGAACTTGTCAACTACGGCTATATATAAGACACAGAAACAATGCAACATATTTTTGCACATCATGTTCGTAGATATCATTGGCGTTAGTTTGGAAAAGTTAAAAAAATCGAAGATGTCATTTTTTTTAAATTGATATGCAAAAGTATGCGATTTAGTAAAATGCCTTTATTTGAGCGTTTCTCATGAACTTTTTCCATTAACCAGGACAACAATATTTATAGCCAAATGGAGGACAACACGCTGGCAAAGTTTGAAAATCCTAACTTGAGTAAATGCGGAGGAAAAAAAATAGAACTTAGGCAGTATTGCGCAATGTGCCGTCTATGCGATTTTTTATTTCAAAATAACGACGTCGATATGTCGTGAAAAATAATTTGGGTCAACCATCCCCATACTTACCTTGTCAGTAAATATTTCCGGGCCAGTAGCCACAACACAATTAGGGGAGAGCTGCCTGAAATGCAAATTTTGCGAAATCCACAGACAACGCTTCAGATTGAACAGGTGTTTCTGACTATTTTTTTTTCTTGAGGCAACTTTCGATTTTTCTAAAACAAGGACCGGTTCCGTTTTTCTGTGCATTGAGGCAGCAAGATGCATTTTTCTGGTCAAAATTAAAAACTGTCACCGGACACGGTCGGCCGTTCTTATCTGAAGACAGAGTCGTCCTAGAGAAAACTGCCGCGGCATAACATAACACAACTGCGTGCACATTTGACGCACAAATATCGAGCTAGGTGGCCTCTTTACGTTTTATTTATGTAGAATACGCGTGCAACATCACATTTTAATGCGTTCTTTTAGCAAATAGGAAAATTGAACCCTTTACGTAACATATTTTCTACCTTTACTTTTTCCAGTACAAAAGAGGGATCTTAGTAGTCGAGGAGAAATCAAACTTAGGAACGACTATAGAGACACAACAAGAAATGTAGAAACGAAAACTGGTGGTCAGTCAAGTGCAAAACAAGCACCCAGGAGATTTTATTCACATTGCGCGGTCGCAGTCTAGTATTGCAATTATGAAATTCAGCTAAATTTGGAAAATAGACGCAAGTGGAAACGTTCTCGAGCACCCCGATTGAAAGAACGCATGTTGTTCCTGTCCTCACTCAGAATACTGTAGCAGGACTTCGTCCTTCCCCCACAACCCCAACACAGTGAAGACGATAACGAGTTAATGTTTCAAAGGCCCGCGCATAGAACGATAACATCATGTCCCTTGATTGCAGATTAGCACAGTCTCCAAGCACGGGACCGCCCAAGTTGAAGCACTGGAGGCGGTCACAAACTGGAGTCGATAAGACTGTTTGCCGAGCCGACCAAGTCTTGCGCTAGAACGTATAAATAGCAGATTGGTTAAAAAGTGAGTCAATAATTCTGTTCAATGCAGGGCACCAAGTGACAGCTAGTTGCGAGCTTTCATGAAGATTTCAAAGCTAGGCAATGATAGGGACGTACTTCGTCCCTCGAATACATGCGCATCTGGGAGCAACCTGTTTACATTAGAAGCTATACGTATATTCAATGTGTGGTCCACACCAACCTGAAGTACACAAAGTGACTCTCAATTGATCGCGGCAGTCGCACGATTCTGATAAAGTGAAAATGTACCTAACTTGCGACAGAAATCATAACTAAATGGGGACGTCATACAAAAAGTGCTTACCTCTTGATTATGGTTCTTCTCTTCGGGAAGGCCAGCCGACTGACATATCGCAACTGAAAAGTCTAGGCTTTCTCAACCAATAACGACCACGACCACAACAGAGCGACCGAGCGCGAACAGCCGTCACCGCCGCACGGACCACAAGATATCTGCGAATCCTCGGGGGAAGTCACTCACCGCGAACACGCACCTACCGTGCTCCTCTAGCCCCTCGGGGCGACTCGCCGCGGCGACCTGCCGCCCGGCCGCCCGGCCGCCCCGCGGCCCGCCGCACTACATTACGCACTCATTCGCGTCGGGGGAGAGCGCCTTTTCACGCCGTTGACGGCCGCGCCATCTGGATTCTCGAAAAGTTCCTATCGGAGATGAAAATCGAGGAGCGCTCCCTCTTAAAAGGTGGCAAATCGCATTAACATTAACGTCGCCTACTCAACTCAGCACCAAACAAGCTTTCTAGCCTATGTAGGATAGTAAATCACTCAGCACACCGTCAATTCGGCCTTCATGAAAAGAACACCGAACATGTTTCTGCTTTGCTCTGAAAGAGTGGTTTATTCTATTCCCACTATCGTGTGGTAAAAATATATCGAACAAACTGGCTGGTGTTTACAAGAGCATCTCGTTATAACACCTACAAAGTCATTTCTGGACATCTCGGCATCCACTGCAGGTGTTGTGGGTGCTCAGTAGGTTTGAGAAATGTACCGTCATAGCTAAGAGTAGGAACCAGCTCACCAGAGAAATAATAGAGGCAGAGATGACTGCGCTTGCTTAGAAGATAATTGTTTCAGCGAGCACTATCCCTAGCGCTGTCTGAGAAAGAGCTATAATATTTGGCGCGATGATGGCAATGGATTGTGAAGAAGACTTTTGGATTTTTTTTCTTGTTTCTTCTTTTATGCCCGAGATTCGGTATCTGAACTAGTTTTCGTGAAGATAAAGTAGAAGTAGAAAAAGAATGCTACGACCAATTGTAGATCTGGCGCTTGCGTTTCTCTCTTTGTGTGTCTCGTTTCGTGCGCTGTAACCTCAAGGTGTTTAATATGGTTTGCACGTGACGTCATCGCGTTTTCTTCTTGCTGAGAAAATCAAATTTGGTAGTGCAAAATGCACGCTGCATAAGGTTCACGCTCAGTGCGAGTTATGTATTTGGGAGACAAATTAACTTTTCTCGGTACAGTCGGTCGTGAGGAAAAGCGCGTGCACCCCGGCACCACGAAAACGCGCTTTCTGGCAAGAGTGTTTTTGCAAATTATGTAGCTTCCGGGGCCACGCTTCCTAGTTTCTGCCGAAGATGTGAGGCAAAGAAAGCCTTTACAACAGTTTTTTTTTTTTTTTAAACTGCTCTTCCCCCCTCCCCCTTCCTTTTTTCGTCGCTCCTAGAAAAAACTTTCTATTCCTGAGGGGCCCTCTCCTTCCTCACTTACGGGGGTGCTAATTCGACAATTATATTTGTTTCACTCGTGCAGTAGCAATTTTACATTGCTTTACAATTATACTTACCCAAAATCTGTGAAGTTTAAACAAAATACAGAAGGTAGTCAAAGGCTAGGGGAAAACATGAGAAAACGACGCTTCTGTGAAACTTAGAGCGGTTGCCAACGTTCAGTTTTGTCCACACTATAGATATTTTTTCCAGCATCACTCCGTACCACGTGTTGTTGCATGTAACGTCGTATTGACAAGTCGCATCCTTTCAATGCTTTATTCCCAGAGGACAACTTTCAGAAGCAGCTCAGCAACAACGAAAACATGTTTGGGTGCACTCAATGTTGTGTACATAAAAATGGGTCGTTCAATAATTTTTGTACTTTCAGTAAATACAGCTAAAAACAAGTGTTGGGAAGTGCTTTAAGTACATTGGATTTAAAGTACTCTTTCAAGATGAGTTAAAAAAACATGTATTTTACTTCGAGCACATTCTTTGAGCGATGTTACTTGCACTTTGCCAAAAATGTCGATTCTTGTACTTTCCGAGGGAAGTACAATCCCGACTTCAACGTACATTTCACAAACTTGATCTTGATGATTTTGTCATCACAAAAGGATGCTTTTTCATCTATGAAGAATCGCAGAAATTCACTCTCACCAGAAATGCGAGCAGACGACGCATCGCCCCGTTTGTACTGTGAGGACGGCTTTCCCGCAACATTTCGAACTCCGGGTTACTTCTCGCTCGTTCAGCGCGAAGACACTGAACCCTGGGAAAGTAGCACCAAGCTCCCCGTATGGTCGCCATTTGGTCCGTGAAATGAGCAATTTCTCCTTGACCCCTCTGTTCTTGCGTGAGTTGATCTAAATTCGCTGGTGACGGGTAGTTCTATGGAGACCATAGGCGTAGACTTCGGGGGGGGGGGGGGCAACGGGGCTCGTGTTCCCCCCTGTGCGTCCGCTCCCCAACCTCCCCCCCCCCCCCCCCGGGGCCCGGGCCATGATCCTTACCGAGACGCTGTTTACGTGCCATCTAACGAGCTTCTTGTAGTGGCGTGCAAACAAAATAACGCCCACGTTGCCTTTATTGACAAAATACATGGGAAATGGAATCCCAGCGTGCTTTCGTTGGCTTCAATCTCCAGTTCTGGCAGAAAAGATAACGCGCAGCACTCACTCTCCCCACCCCCCCCCCCCCGCCCGGAGAGGCTTCTCCAGCCTCGCCCCTCCGGGAAAATGAAAAAGTCTACCGCCGCTGCACTCATGGTTCACAAAACAGTCTCAATTCCAGAACCTTCAAAGTTCTTTTGACACTATTAACATGATTGCAACACACCTTCATGGACGCAAGATATGATGACATGCAACCACTTCTTTCAAACAAAAATAATGTGGCAGGCGGGAGGATGCATGTTTTAAAAGTCACGACATACTACATTGAGCACACGCTCGTGCAGTCGGAGCACAGGGGCGGATTCAGAGGGGGTGGTCCGGATGTCCTGGCCCCCCTCTTGAGTTCTACATGTGTAAAAATTTAGGGCGTGGAAAAGGGGGGGGGGGGTATTTAAGTATGATACGCTGACCAAAAACCTGACCCCCCTCCCTTCTAGAAATACCTGCGTCCGCCCCTGGCGGAGCACACAAGCCCCCACCTCTCATTTATAAAATGGCATATCCACACCGTACCGGCGTTACGCTGTATTCTTTTTGACACACATGGAACTGATTTTGAGTACGTAATTCGAGCGTACTTACCACCATCACGTTGAGGGCGTAGAAATGCTTGCGGCACAGTACACCGCCTTCGTGGCGGTGGGATCGTTCTTGGACGGACCGACGATGGCGATCATCGTTTCGTTCACGCAACCGATGACGCCGAATATCCTACCGAGCGGCCCGAGGCCCGTCTCCACGTCGTACCTCTCGCTCGGCGTCTCGGGGAAGCGGAGCCAGCAGCGCCGGACCCCGACACGACGCACATAGCGACGGACGCGACGCGGACAGAGACGCCGACTGTCTTCAGTCCCGCGCTACGTGCTCGTCGCTCGCCACCGAACTTTGGAAGCACTCCGTGTCGTAGAAACGAAGTGTACAACACTTGAAGCTCCACAGTCGGGAACGTCCACGAGCTTCGTTTAGCAGTCTCTCCACCTCCGGCTCCTCGCGCCAACGTTGTCTCGCGCTGCCGACGCTGCGTCGCACGCTTGCAATCCTCCGGGAGCTCGAATGCTGCGCGGTGCTGCCGGTGAGTCTTCCCGGCGAAAACAATAACTAAATTAGTTGAAAAGTGGCACAATAGCCCGACGACGATGCGGTTTGGAAAATATGACCAACGAAAGACACCTTCTAAGGAGCAAGTACCTTTTGAAACGTACTCAGTACAAAACGAAACGTCACTTTGTTGTCACGTCCGGTAGCCGACTCCGCCCAGTTTTGCCGACTCCGCCCACATTTTTCTAGGGAAATTACGTCAGTTTTGCTTCCAACCAATCAGAGGTGAAGACGTCACTTCCGTGTACTTTTAAAAGGAACATGTACAATGTCGAACCTAGCTATCCAGAACCACGTTGAACGCCGGTTGCACTCGGCATCGGAAAACAGAACCGAACTCAGCACGGAAGGCACCCAGGCAGCCGGCAGCAAAACCTGCCTGTCTTGGACGCAGTTCCTGCCGATTTCCATAATGTCGAAAACGTCGACACAGTTCCGCATGGTTTCGCTACCGTAGTTCCGCGTGAGTCCCGCAATACGGAGACGGCCATCTTACCCAGTGTACGTGGCGCTGCTGGCACTGCTCCGGAACTTCGCTGTTTCTAGCGGCCTCGTTTGCTCGTTTGATAAAATTTGTGATAAAAACGTCAATGCAACCGAAATGTTCTGCACGTTTGGACTAGAAGACGCAATTACAGGCGGCCTTCACTGCCGCTGAAGCTCAATCAACTCGACAGCATTTATTAAACAACGTGCGCGACCTGCTCGAAAAACGAAACCGAAAGAAGATGAGTCGGGAGGGCGAAAGCTTTCTCCCGTCTGCCTGGAGAAGGAGAAAAACGTTTCGTTCCTCCCTTTTTCTCGTGTCCGCTTGGGGGCGCGTCAGTAGAAGGGAGGAAGACGCGCCGTTGCTACTTTTTTCCTCCATTTTTTTCTTAGTGTGTATAGTCGCGGGAACGTCGCGGGGCGTAGCCTTCCCAACGATTTCGTAAAGGCCATTAAAAAGGGGGGGACGGCCTTTTCCATTCGCCGCAGCAACCATCGACGTGGTTTGCTGCGGCGGAATCCATATAATGTCTTCGAGCTAAAAGTCCTTGCTCGTCCCTGTGGGAACGATCGTAAATGGCTTTGCGTGAAAGTTGGGCGTCTTCACTCCGGTGGGAGTGCGTTATGTTTGGTCGGCGCATAACCTGAGCAAGCGCTCGTGGAAGCGTTTTGGCTGTCTTTGGGTTTGCTGCTTTTGATTAGGCATTTTCGGGATGTTTCCGTGGAGAGACTTACGAAGTGCGAAAGCTTGTGACGATGCGATGTACATTGTGTTGACTGGCGAGGGCTGCCTCTTCAGTGCGTCGAATCCCAGAGTCTGGGATTTGACTTGCAGAGCTTACGGAGGACGGCCACGAGCGTGCCGTCGCTACGCTCAACCAAGCCGTTGCTGGCTGCGCGGCAAGCCGCGCAATGGTGAAAGGTAGTGCCGTGGAGTCGCATGAAGCGTAAAAGCATGTGAGACTCGAAAGCGCGTCCGTTGTCTGTAAGGCAGTGGTCGGGCGCTCCGTAGCGGTAGCACGCCTGGAAGAGGTAACCAATGAGCTCCTTTGTAGATATCGAAATGACTGTCGCTGGAAACCACAAATCTTGATGCAAAGTCGACCAGGTTGAGCAGATATCGATGGCTACCGGTGACGCTGGCATGGCGGCGGTGTCCATTACAATAACCTAGAACAGGGTCTCGATGGTGGTCATGATGGTCATTTTCCCCACCGATCGTCGTCCTACGTCGATTGCACACCTGGGTCGCTAAACTCGTCAAGCACAACTTTGTGCCCGAAGTTTGCGGAACGCGCTAATAGACCGATCTCACCCAGCATTCAGGAGCCATGCGCGCACGCCGCCATAACTTTAGTTCACAGGAAGAAACGGCAGTGCACGTGAGGGCTCGTGCAATCTCGTGCTCTACGCGAGCAGAGCTCAGCGAGGTTGTCGCACGTGCCAAAAGACTAGAGTTCCTCGATGCTTTGCGGCAGCGGTGGCGTAGTCAAACTGGCTGGTGAGATCGGTCTATTGGACTCTCGCGACGCTGACGTCGCGCCGAGCGAGGTGTCAATCATTCGAACGCTCATTTCTTTGAGAGAGGCAGAATGTCAGCGAGTTCATCGAGGCGCGCGTGCGGCGCGTGAGGCGGAGGAGCCCGCTGATTGAACGGCCTCGCCGATGACGCTAACGCCCATTTGTCCCTACATCACTACGCCAAGCTAAAATTAATGCTTTACAGATTGTCCCTAGGCGACCTGCTGACGCTCAAAATCCCTCCGAAGTTTGTGTAAAAAGAAACCTCGTTTGTCGAAGTTGTCGCTGACGTCAAAGTGACGTTTCCGAACTTTGCGAGAGCCGTGGTTTGAGCTCGAGATCTTCGCTTCGGATCGAGGCGAAGTTCAACTTTGTCAACATGGCGGTGCCGTACGCTGCGGCCGAGCTTATCTTCCGCCACCGTCGGCGTCGCTGCTGAGACCACCGGGGACGCCTTTCAACTCCCCGACGACGACTTTCGGTGGCACTACCGGTTACCGAAAGCCGTTAGTGACGTTGACTCTGCGACGAGCTTCGTTCGGCGCCCGGACTTCGAGGCGGCGGACAATCGCGTCTGCTATGACCGCGGAACCACAAGTTCTTTGCGCGCTCCGGTTCTTCGAAACCGGCAGCTTTCAAGGCATGGTGGCGACTGACGAGCACCTGTCAGTCTCCCACATGACTGTGAGCCGGGCTGTCAGAGTTTTTGCGGCTGCCATCGTTTTTTTTTTATATCTGCAATATCCGAGAGTACTAATAAACTGGTATACAATTCAGAATGTTGGAAAACAAACAAGAACCGGGATAATTCTTGGGTAGGTTCGAGTCTCCCGGCAGCCGGCAGAATTATTTCCCCGAAATTTTACTGGGTGTCGTCACTCATTGGCGGTCAAATCAGTTCATCGAACGACGTGTCATCGCCAGATCGTTTCATCGGCACGCGATGCAATCACATGAAAGAGATTTTCTTCCGTTAGAGGTATTTACAAATTAAACATTTTCACACCTTTATACATGTAAGCGGGGTGTCCAATAACTAACCTCCTAATAAGTGTAGCAATAGACCTTATAAAAAAATGTAAACCTCACACCTTTAAAAATGTGTGATTTTTTAAACCGTTTCTTAAAACGTGTGATACTGCACTACACCTTTTTATAAAGATGTAAAACTACAATACCCCTTCTCGTCAGACACGTAGCCAGGGGGGGGGGTGGCATAAGGCCCCCCCCCCCCGAAATCTTCCATTTTGCTGGGCCGCCTCTCCCCCTCCCCCTCATAGAGCACTTTGTCATGGGCGCCCCCCCCCCCCTAAAACAAAAATCCTGGCTACGTGCCTCTTTCTCGTCAAGGTGTAATTACCACAGTACATTCCTTTTTTTGGGGTGTACACAGTGGCCCGGGACCCAATAAAATGACTTAAAAATTAAATAACACAAACGAGTCGCCGAAACAACACGTTGCCTCTTTGGCGAGTGTCGAGGCAACTTCGGCCGAAAACCGGCTTCAATATTGGCCGGATGTACGGTTTGTGCCTCGTCCCGACATCCGGCAGGTATGGGTGTACCGATGCAAATACACGATTTATGTCTAATAGCACTGGCACCACTGATCTCTTATTAGGCTGGATCGCGGATAGAGGCCTGTATTGCTGGGGTCGAGCGGCACCACCGGCAGTCATCGCTTGACACGATCTAATGCATGCTATTGGAGAAACGGGAAAACTCAAGTTTATTACGTTAGTAGGTTGTTTTCGATCATGAAACTTCTACCGTGTTTCCGCAAATAACAGTTAATATTGTGGGCAAGAATATTAAACGCGTTAGAATACCAATCTTGTTTAAAAAAACGTTGTGTGGTTGAGGGTCGAGGGCGACTTTGTTGGGCGTTAATTGTGATGTGTTTAATGAGACAAGGGCTACCGAGAGTTATTGTGGTGTCATCCGTGATCTCGGAGTCACCAGAGCTCAGCAAATGATAAGTTGGAAGGCCTTTACTGGGGACATTCGCATCGTTTTGACCGCTTGTACATAGTACTTCGTGGTGAAAGCTTTTCTTTGAACTGCTGTGAGGGCTTCTGTGACAAACTGAAACTCAGGAGCGTGCCGTTCAGTCGCTGAACGTGCCGTTTATTTAACAGCACCGAAGCAAGCGACGTCAGTAAAGTCGGTGGTGCTCCGGCCCATTTATTTTATTTTTTTATAATCAATGTTCGAACGTTTGACGAATGTCTACTGTAGTTGATCTCCAAGCACCCGATATAATCATCGCAGCACGTCATAAAATACTCGCCCTCGAGCACCGCGTACCAAGCTTCCTATTTTTGCGTGTTTCTCCCTAAGACATTCGTGTATTGCCTCATGGTGTAACACGCCAAAAGAACAAGGACGAAAACAGAAGGGAGAACTGGACAGGACGCGGCGCATTGCCTGTTGTCAAGCAATGGCCGCCGGTGAGGCCAGTGACGGGGCTCCCGATCCGCGATCCAGACTTGCACTGTGAGAGTTCTAATGCATTGCACCCGCGGAGTGCCACGGAGAACAGGCCCCAGACGAGCTTGCCGAATGCACCTAGTGCAGACTGATGCTGTCGCCATAGATGTTGTAGAAAAGTACCGACCTCAAACCGAAACTAGCGCCTTTTTGTTCGACGTGATGGGTGGGAATGCGGGAGCGCAGTCGCTGCCATCGTTTATCTATAAACGTTGGTTGCTGCAACGTGTAACTTATATTTGCGATGATTTCCAGTTAAGAACTCGGCTGTCAGAGATATCTAAAGACGGCGTAAGTTTCCGAAGCCAGCTGACTACAAAACAGCATACACTTGAGAAAATTTATGGCACTGTACGCGCAAAAGCTTGCTTCGTTTTAAGCATAGTATTATGAGTGAATCACTGAAAGGATACTGCTTAAATCTAGTTCTTTGGAACATCTAGCAATACCTTTCGTAAGACTTTTTTTATTTCCCTGGTGAGGGCATTGAGAACGAGAGCTTTCTCAAACAAAATACGACGGGGCAAGATAGCTGCCGTTTAAATATGACTGTGCTTGAGCACTCAGGCAACGTCTCCATGTTTGGCCTTCCCGGACGCATGAGTGAATGTGTCACGAGTTTCCTGCTGTAGGAGCTTTGTCGAAAAATGCTCCACTTTTCATCTGCACACAGATGATGCGGAGATCTCGCGGCCTCTGTGTTTGTCCTGGGCCTTTCATTACACACTGGTAGGTTTCAGCGCCTGTACGGCAACAAAGCGGCCCAAATTTTGCAAATAAAACACGGGTCGTCGATTCCTCCCTTCGTGGAATATCAGACGCTTACAATTCAAGCTCGCGCTTGAGTTTGTGGCCCGCGGGACGCGATTTTGAGCAGATTGCCAACTTTTCTTTCAGCTCCGCTGTGCGAATGCCGCCTCGCGTAGCAGACGAACTCCCGTCGTCTGCTCTCGCTCCCTGCCTGGGCGAGGCATGACGGGATTGTCGGCGCTAGAGAGCTCAAAGACAACGTACAGCGAGCGGCGTGAACGCTCGCCTCCACGCGCTGTCTCGTGCTCTCGCGCACCGCCTAGGGATCGCGGGGATTTTCGTCAAAAGTTGCGAAGTTGAGCGCGCGCAGGGAGGAGGAAGCTTTGCGGCGTTCTTTTGGTCACTCCCCCGCTACGTCAAAAAAGCGAGGAATGTTTTGCTCCACGAGTTTAGCTACCCTGGCATGTCTGCGTACGCGTTTACGTATTTGGCTGTCGTGCTTGGCATTTGTGGCCACCAATAGCGCTCAGCAAGTTTGGCTAGTGTTTGGTATAATCCATGTGGCCGCTGCTGTCGTGCATCAGCAAGAATGCGTGGTGTCGGATTTTGGCGGGAAGTACGATGACTGAACCCTTGAATCACTAAGTTTTCCATATGTCGTAGTGCTCGGCGTCTTTGTGTTGAAGCTGGGCCAGGTGGTCAGAGGGATGGACAGTGGCGCATTGCGAGGCGAAACAACATGTCGGCAACAACATTTTGTTTCCCCGGGTGGGGATGGACAGTGAAGTCAAAATCCAGCAATTCCATCAGCAAGTGCGTGAACCTTCGGGATGGCTTTATGGACGTAGTCAGGCACGTGACAGTCGAATTCTCAGTGATGAGTTAGAACTTGTGGGAATTCCTGTGGTCTCCCTTCCCTGAGTGCTGTGATAATGGCCGCGGGTCGGAACGCTTGGCCGCCTTCGCCGTGAGCTCCGACCTGTTCGTGAAGCGAAGGGTTCCCTGTCTTAGAGCACCCTCCCTCACTCTCTCCCGGGGGGACCTCTTTCCGTCCCCCCGCTTGGATGCGAATCACTGCTGACAGGCGATTAGGCTTTCGCTCGACTTTTCCCGCTTTCGGGAAAGTCCGGTGACCGCGAAAAGAGATAGGACGTGTGTCGGCGACTTCTCCGATGCTTCCCTGGTCTTTGCTCTCCGGAACCCCGCGTCTGGCACGTAAGGACCTTTTCTTACCTTGCCGGCGCGGGGAGCATTTCGGATTGGAACATTGTAGTTCATTTTAAGAGTGCTCTAATAAATGCTCTTGGACTCTGTCCTTACTCTGGTACGTGTGTCTTCTCTTCCGCTATATTCGAGAGAATGAGACAAGGTAGACGATCATTGGCACCGACGGAGGTAATTAATCGAACCGACCCGCGGCAAGGTAGCCCTAAACGGCGTCTACATTACCGCGGAGATGTGGGGACCGTGCTACTAGCCATGACGTCTCTTTTGAGATATCGCAGCTGTTGAGACAGCCCTTTGGTTACTCTATCGGTACCTGTGTTAGTAGTTAGCAAATTCCACAAACTTGACAGAAAGAAGGTATAAGCGGAATTTTTGTGTGACGGCCCAGTGAACAGCAATACATTCCCAGGCGTTGCTGTAGAAGCTTCTGTTCCCGAGGGGTCAGCAACCAGCTGGCGTATTCCATTATGGTTCCTTTGCCATCTTTATGCTGAGACAGTCCTGCGCCGATTGCAGTGCTGGAGGCGCCAATGGCTACAGTCGTAGGGGCACGAGGATTAAATTGGCCCAGTAGAGTTGAGGAAGGCAGTTTTCAGGGCTTGAGAGGCAGTGCCGCAGTCTGGTGTCCGCTCGAAGTTGCCCGTGCAAATGATGCTGTGAGGCGGAGTGGCGATGTGCGAGAATCTCGGGATGGAGCATCCATAGAAGTTGGCAGCTCGCACCCAAGAAAGCAGGAACTTCGTGTTGCGCGGAGTCGGGATGTTCAGAAAAGTGTCCACCTTCTCTGGTTTGCAGTTTTCCAAACTTGGAGAGAATGAAACCCAAGAACTTGATGGATTCCATTCCAAATGGCATTTTTCGCAGACCGCTCAAAACCGCTGCGTTGGAGGAGCGCCAAAACTTCGTCAAGAAGGTCAAGAATCTTGGTGATGTTGGTGACGAAAAGACGCGAACACCGCATTTGAGGCGGCGTGGTCGGAGTTCTTGGAAAACGGCGTTCATGGCTTTCTGGAATGTGGCGGGCGCGCTATGACGCCAAAGTACAGTCTACTAGAATACTTGGGTAGTGTTGGGACCGGAGGGGCTCGCCTGAAGCGCGTGGTATTGATCGCGACAGGTGTCGACACCGGCGCGTTATCCGGAAGGTGTGCGCATGCGCGGCTGCACGCGCGAAAATATGAATCTTTGGTGCCGCTTTGGTTGAGTGCACATAGAATTTATGATACAGCTACGGCCTGCCAGCGGTCGTTCCGCGGCATCAATTGCGCTGCGGCACGATCGTTAGCAACATGATGCTTCAATGTATTAGACGGTACAGGCTACATTACCCTTCCTTACATAAAAACAATTGCGACTTTAAAGAAGCGGATTGCAAGTTGTTTCAGCGTAGAATTAGCTGCGACTTTCGGTTTGTCGGATGGTGAGCATTTTAAAGGAAATGCCTCATTTCCTTGGTCGCAAAGGCCGAACATTAGATATTTGAAAGACATATCTAAAACTCGGAAGCAGTTTTTTTTTTCTATCATATTTTATTATATTTTATAATGGAACAAAACGGCACATACTAAAGTCTGAGATTGTTTTAGTATGTTTTTAATACCCCAGGTTAACTTCTCTGTCTTCTTTTCTGCCCGTCTTCTTTTTCTTGACATTAATCAGCTCGCTTCACTTGTCACTCATTCTTGTGTTCATTTATGCGACGAACCACCCAAGCGACTGTCGCAAAGGGGTGAGAATCTTTTATTTCTTCACGGCTACCACGATCATCCGAGGACCACCCGAAGTTCACTTGTAAGAAATGGCTTATAGACGTGACAATTTTTATCACGCGTCTTAACATTGAACTTAAGTAAAAAAAAACTGAGACAACGTGGGCTGAACAAGTAATGCTTTATAAGATTCAAAGAAGAAAACAAGCAACTATTTCACATCATTTAGACCAGGAAACAACAGCACCCGTAATTAAGGCAAGGTAAAAGTTGCAATAGTTTACAGCACGGCATTGAAATACATGGTTACAATGTGCGGCGCATACATGGTTACAATGTGCAGCACATACATGGCCCTGAAGGTATACTTGGCATACCACATCAGGTAAGTTGTCGAAACAAATGAACACCGCCCTTTCGATGCTGATCTTGTTAGACTTCGGCTCAAGAGCAGTCTCCAAATTAGCAACACCGTCGAAGTTGTTGAACTTGTGAACAGCCCAGTAGAGAGTTGGCATAGTCAGGGAGCCTAGTGCGTCGCGATCGATGCCTTGTGGGATCACGGCAGGAGCTTCGTTGTTCACCACTGGTGACAACGGGTCAGTTTCCCGAGCGAGCCCCGAACGCCTTGCAACGATGGGCTCTGGTGAACTTGCCTTCCGCTTCCTTTCCTCTCGTCCTGCAGGAAGGTCATCACTCAGCCTTTCCTCTCGTCCTGCAGGAAGGTCATCACTCAGGTCCTGGGGTACATTTGGCAGCAGAGTCGAGTACCGCGTCTGGCGTAAGCGCTGGGTGTCCACGAGGGATCCTCACTTCCTTACCGCCAATGATGTGGACGTAGTCTCGAAGGATGAAGCGGGGCTTGAAGTGCAGCTCGCAGACAGCGCTTGTTTCTTCAAGACGCTTGTCCGATCGCTGCAGATTCTTCTCCCAAAGATCTCTTTTGGCTCTGTCCTTTGGAACGCCGAAAAGGGACGCCATTTCACTCCTTTCACTCGGATGAGGCCCGTTTTAAAACGAGGTGCAGAGCGAGAGTTCTGTCGCGGTTTCGCCGGCGGCATTTGGGCACTTTACGCGTTCACCATCCGCAAAATCAGAACACAAGATTCAAAGCATATTACGATCAAACACACGGAACTATAAAGTCGTGGTCCCGACACGCGCACCGCTCGAAGTGAAAAACACACGGAACTATACTCTGTTTCACCTTGCGTCGAACCGCAGGAAAGGCTACAAGCGCGAGCTCGTTGCCTAGGGCACATCTCGACGGCACAAGCTCTCGTGCACCAAGGGCAGCTGCCAACGCTATGAGCTCGCGCTTCTAGCCTTCGCTGCGGTACAACATAAGCTGAAACGGAGTGTATAAATCGTGGTACCAACACGTGCACCGCTCAAAGTAAAGAAAACAAAGGGCGGGCTGCGCGCGATTTTTCCGGATAACCAGAGCCGTTTATTGAGAGAGTTTGGCCATACATTGGTTTGAATAGGCGAGCATCTCGGGGCCAACCACAGGCCGCGAAACAGCCCCTAGCGGTGGTCGTGTGCTCTAAATTTGTGACACGACTATACTTCGTTTCACCTTATGTGCGAGCGAAGGCAAAACTGGAAGCGCGAGCACGGGAAGCTCCGTGCGTTCAGGCTTTGCTCGAGCGCGCGAGCTGGGGAGAAATGCAAAAAGCGCTGGTCTCGCGCCTCATAGCTTTGGCTTCGCTCGAAGATAAAGTGAAACGAAGTATAATTTGAGCCGTGCCGAGCGGGACTCCGCGTCTCAAGACGCTCGCGCACCCCACCCTTTGCACTGCTTTCTTTCAGCCAGTCTCAGGACGCTGTTCTAGCAGTGCAGACAAAGAGCGTGGGCACGAGCGCGTGGCTTTGGAAAGTGCCTCCTATGCACGAGGTCTCGTGCAAACAAAAGCGTTTCGCTGAGCTAGGCTCACGCGCCTGTGCCTTGTCTTCACTGCAGACATTTGTGAGATGGAGTAGAGGTCTCCTGATTGGTCGACGCTGTGTCACAAATTTAGTTTACGCTCTAAGCGTGGGGGGAATATTCGGCGCTGGCGGCGGCCTTTGCTCCGCCTATTGTCCAAACTCTCCTAATATACGGCTCTGCGGATAACTCGACTACAGCGCCGCCACGAACTGTCAACACGCTTGCCCTCACGAGCTCCCGTTGCCGAGCCGCTCCGGTCCCAACACTACCCAAGTATTCTAGTACACTGCAGCCAAAGGGCACGCGTGCCCACTAGTCTGTTCCTTGTTGTGTGATGAAGGCGGTTTTGTCTTGATCCTGAGGTCACAGGCAGCACTTGTCGATAGGCAGACTTCAGGTTTAGCGATGCGGAATAGGCTAGAACCACCGATGTCTTCCATGATGTCGTCGGCGCGGGGAAGGGGTTGTGCGATGTTTACAGTTATTTTGTTCAACAGAACATAGTTGACGCAAATACGCTTTTTGGTCTCCTCGTTGACCACAACAACTGGAAAAGCTCAGGGTCCAGAGGACAGTACAATATTTCTCCTTCACCAAAGGGTTTCTGTTTGACGCCTCTGGAAATCGGCGATCATCCAGGATTACCTGTATGGCTGGCGGCTGTATGGGGTGGCTCCGGGAACCAGGTCGATGTTATGTTCCCGTCCCCATGTAAAGGCTACGGTCTTACTCGTCTGTGACGAAGAGAGGCACATGGCTATTCGAGATGGCTTGAATCCTGTTTCGATCACTATCGTCGAGGTTGGGCCCAATCAATGGGACAAGCGACAAAGGGCAGAAGCGCGTGGCAGAAGCCGGCCTACGCTGCTCATGAGGCTCGACGAGCCGGCGAGTGGCGGTGGTGCAAACGGTTGCGGCGGGCCAAGCTTGACTGGGCGCGCTGAGTGACGGGGGCGGGGAGGCAGGAACTTCCAGCGTTGTCCAGTGAGGCTTTTAATCCTCTAAGATGGCTTCTAATTGGAGTCCTGTCGGCGTTGTTGGCGCAGGGTGCCACATTCGAATGGAGGTTTCCTGCAGGAGCACGGCGTTCACCATCCCTGGCGGGGTCTTCTCGACGCATGGCACCACAACTTTTCGGTGCGGCTGGTGGATTTCGGAGAGTCTGGGTGGCTTGACGTGAAACTCGGCGCAAGCAGCGCAAAGCCAGTCGTCTCCGAGAATCAATGGAAAGGGTTGTCTTCAAGCACGTCGGCTTCGACAACTCCAGAGATGTCGACGATGGAGATGCGAAGACAAGCAGATCCAATGGGCGTAATCGTACCACCTCCGACGACGATGAGGGAGCTGCTGTCCACGTGGTGCTAGAGCGCCGTAAGCCGCTGTAAGCGTGACTGCTTCGCGGAGATGAGGGTGATGCTCGATCCGCTGTCGGGAAATGCATCAAGGTGTCCTATACTGTGGACGTCGGTGGTGACCATGGAACATGCAATTTTTGAACCGCTTAATTCAGAGTCTCTAGTTTTGCCACGTAAATGTTCTGTTGAGCCGAGGCGATGGAGCCGGCGGCGGTCCTTCCGCCGTCGGTTGGCGGGGTTGTTTGGATTCGGGACACTTGGCAGAAACATGCCCATTGTTCCGGCAGCGAAAACACACCGCGTCCCGCAGGTCCTGACCAGATCGACAGGCGGGTGCGTTGTATCGCTGGGCAATTGTGTCATAACGCGCTTCCCGTTCAGATACTGTGAGAAGGTGTGAAATTGCATGCGACGGTGGAGAAGCGATCGGACGACGACGGGCTTGGACAGTGCAAAGGCGTCAGTTGGGAATGCGATTTCCGTCGCGTGTGAGCGGGTCATCCGTCCGGCGAACATGAAGCGACGCGTGGTCCTGCTGCGTGAAAATCGCTATGAATGCGTCGACAGTTGGAGGCAACTGGACAGCGATAGCATTGGTGACTTGCCTGTAGGCGATGCCCTGGATGATGTATTCGATCCGCTGTTGGTCTGTGAGCAGACACGGGAGACCGCGCGAGAAGTCGCAATTTAGCGAAGGTGTATTGATGAAGAGTTTCAGATGGACTTTGAAAGCGCTCCATGACAAGTCGTTGCCAATCGATGAGGGTGAGTTTGTTGCTGAACTGCTGGAGGAGGGCTGTCTTCCAGTCAGTTCATAAGGTCATGGGCGTGGCCGGCTGCGAGGTGCCATTTCGTTGCGGTGCATCTAAGCTTACTGATGCGCGATCGCACGGAGGGTCGAGATAGGTTTAGGCGGCGAGTTGTTTCTGTCGTCTCCAGTTCCTCGAGACAGCGCTTGGTGGAGGTCGTTTTTCGAGTCCTCAAATGTTGGAATGGAGGTGCTCAGATTTGGGAGTGTTCGCAACTTGTACTGGACGGCTGTGGATCTCGGCAAACAGCTGGGTGTTCAGCTGTAGGCACGAGGACAAGACTTGCATTACGTCGCGTGGAGACATTGGCGTGGCAGCAGGCTGTGCCGTGTCGCCATTCTCAGTGCTGGGAGGTAACACTTCGAGGCGTGGGGGTTCAGGGCTCGGGTTCCTGTTGCTTTTGGTCTTGAACAAAAAAGAGAGGCGGGTGACCAGGTCGTCTTCGCGATGCAGAGTAATCCAGTCCTAGAGCATTCCAGTTCCGCGCGGAGAAAATTGGCGGTGAAGGCGCGACGCTTGACTGGAGTTGCTTGGCCCCACTGGATCATGGATGAGGGCGTAGGCGATGGCGGGCAAGATGGCGAAATAGGGCTTACCGAACGCAACGGTCTAGAAGTATACCATGGTTTAGGAGGCGAGGCGGTGATTAGTTGGAAATTGAGCTTCGAAGGGCTCGAGAGCCCTGCGCCAGATGTGAGGGCCGGTGATAAGCTCCAGGGAAGAAGGAACACGTTTAAAGCTTAATGGTAACTGTTTATTACGAAAAGGGCAGGTCTGAATCAGCGGGACGGGCGGAAGCAACTGGAAGAGCCGAATGCGGGCCTGCAGAATTTGAGGAGTAGAGGCGATGTCAGTGGGCAGAGGCAAGGGAGAACGAATTTTTTTTTTTTTATGAAGGGAGAGGTAAGGTGAAAGCCGCGGCGAAGAAGTGGGCTGCCAGGGCTCTCGAGCAAACTCGACCCGGCCGGTGTTTATATTTGGGCGACGGGTAGAACCGGAGAAGGGCGAGGACAATAGACGGTTGGTGTGAGAGGCGAGGGGGCTTGTTGGCTCTAGAGGACTCGGGTTGCGCGGAGCAACAGACCCTTTTCGAAAGTTAGCGCCTCTAGTGTCGCTTGCGCGAACTTGACAAAATCCGCCATTACTGCGTCGTCAAGCATCGAGGGGGTTGAAACTTGAACCTGAACCGCTCCGCTGCGTTGGGCAGTGGTGATAGCCTTTGACATGCCAACCCATTCTGGGTGCAATGAGGGGCTGCGTCCCTCATTGCACCCAATAAGAGGGCCAAAATATTTAAAAAAAACACAAGGTGAGTCTTTTTTTACGTTAAAAACACCAGTATTTGAAGAAATCTGGTCATGCAGATCCGCGCGGAGTGAGCGACGATCACATTTGGCCTGTCCGCTGCTGCCTCAACGCTTTTTGAAGCTTCGAGCGCGTGTTCACCGCTTCGGGGTGTAAAGTTAGCACACGACATCGTTTCGAAATGCGTTTAAACTGCACGAGTAAAGGTACGTTCACACTCTTGCAACCGAGTTCGACCGAGAGAGCCAAACCGGTTTTTAAGCCTCTTGCGATCTCTTAGGACCAGCTCCGCTGCAGCGGAGCTGGTCCTAGTTGAAGATCGCAAGAGGCCAAAACCGGTTTGGCTCTCTCGGTCGAACTCGGTCGCAAGAGTGTGAACGGGCCTTAATCGTGCGATGGATCCCGTAGCTGCGAGCGAGCTCCTGACCAGTACTCAGAGTTGATTTCTGACAACGTTGCGTTGTGGTGTCCGATCACAAGTTGTGTGAAGTTTGCTATTGGGTATGGGCACGTAGCTTCGGATAATACCTCGTCCGCACAAGCACTCGAGCAAAAAAAGAAGAAAAAAGAAAACGCAAGGAGTGCTCGCACGTCACGACATTACATGAAATTCGATGGAACATTGTTTCACGTTCACGACATCGGCATTGCATGGTTGCTCCCTGCTAGCACGGAGAGGTGTACTTCGTCTCTTTTATGCCTGCATCGGGAGCTCGTGCTGCAGCTTCTAAACATGTTTTCAAGCGCGCGCCCGGGGCGGTATCGGGCCTCCGAGAACGATTTGCTTTGCTCGTCCCCGCAACGTTCTCCTAGAGCTGCTCTTCAAGTGCTTTGACCACATTACCTCGTAACTTTGTCAGTGAGCATAGAAGTCACCCGATCACAACCGCAAAAGGCACAGCATGCCATAGACTACATCACACAGCATATTTGTCTGCCACAACATAAAGTATGGAATGAATGAATGAACGATGTGTTGTTGAGAATAACACTGGAGAGTAAAACAGACGTGCACATGGGATGCATAGGAGAGTTGACTTTATTAAGGTCGTTTCAAGAGCTTGTAACAAACAAATAGGGACACAGAGACACACCTGAGTCTTGGCAGAAGGCTGTTTAAAAACCACCAGTAGAACAGCCCAACGGAAACAAGTTTCTATTGCAAAGTTCCGTCTGCATCGTTTAAGTTATACAACCACTTTTTTTTACCGCAATATTTCTACTTCCAGGTTTCCTACTTTGGCTTTTCCTCTGGCTGCTGAAGCAGCTTGCTTTGATGAGCACTCCGGAGGTGGATCTGAAATAAATTTGCGTTCTTGTTTACTTATGTTTACTGCATAGATTGTACAGTGAACAAACGTACTATGTGTTCACCCACATTGTTTTTTAAATAGGTAAGAGGCATAATTTTAGCAGTGCTCACTATGTGTGAGAAAAGACGCGTCATATATGCGATTATTCGTTTTCTAAACGCCGGAAACTTTTACTACGCCGAAAGTTATAGGACTGGTTTGTCCTAACTTTTGAGCTAGCATGCTCGTGCTGATAGTGGACATAGCGCACGCTCGCGGGCACCGCACGTCAAACCGTCAACGTGGAACTTGCCAGCACAGAAAGCAATACAATCAAAACAGGTGCCTTTGCTAAAAAAAGAGCTATGAAGCACGGCGTACAGAGGCGAAGTTCACCGGCACGACGCAAGAGCGATTCTGTTAACCCCTCACCTCACCTCACCCCCCCCCCGTACTCTTTAGTCCGTACGCCACTGAGCTTCGCAACATTATCTCAAGCTGTTAGAAGTCAACGAGCCGGAACATATTGCATTTCGTTTCATCATGCATAAGAGGCCGAAGATGCCCGAGTAACTAGAGCCTCTTTGGCGTTTCCTTGTGCACGGCGCTGCGGCAGACGGCACAAGTCCGCCTGCACGTAAAAGACACGTTCACGGCGTGATGCGCGCGCTTGTAGCTTTGGGTTGGCTCACGCTTAGGTCTGAACGGGCGACAAGAAAGAACAGTGCTTACCTCAACACTTGAACCGACGCCGGATCAACGTAGGCCTCGGTGATGAACTTGTTGCTTCGGGCAACCTCGCGGCACGAAGGAAGTGTCGAGGCGCGGTACGCCTCTATCTTACATTTGTTAAAGCTACGCGGAACTGCAGTGTGGTCAGTGCTCCACGGGGAAGGCAAAGTCACTCGTCCATGAGGACCGTAGTAAAGGTACCGGGAGTACTGCCTCAAGCACCTGCCATCGCTCGCTCCCGTAACGACGACGCAGTAATGGCGGCGGTTTCGGTATCTCATAGTTGCTTGACTGACTTTCGTAAAGGGTCTATTCAGAAGGAAAGAAGGGAGCGTGGGCAGAAGAATGAGATGGAAGAATAACAGACAGCTATAGTTAACATACGTTCAAACACTATACGTCAGTCACCTTCCAAAACTACTTACTCACTAAAATTAATGTACGCTGATGACACCTGCTATTTTTCCACAAATCACTCATTAGATAATATTTAGCGTGCAATTAATTAGGAACTGATCTTTGTTCATGAAGGGTGCAATGATAATAAAGTAACGCTCAATATCAAAACAATGAAATATATTGTATCCAGATAAAAAGCGTATTAACTGTGAAAGTTCTTAAATTTACATTGGAAATTTAACTATTGAACAACAACATACATTTAAATATTTAGCGGCAATATTTGGTTCAGATCTACACTGGAAACCACACATTGTGTATGTATGAAAAAAATTAATATACGCCTTCTACATTTTACTAAGGGCTCGCCAGTGCTTTAAATAGTCTGTTTTAAAAATAAATTAAAATAAAACAAAATAAAAGGAAAGTGACGCAGTCGGCACTGAGCAACGTGAGGCCTATGGTTGTACAATACGTACACAAAATCACATAACCTCAAGTAGGTTGCGAACAGGTATAGAGTACCTCTCGCGTTTCCAGTGCCAACGAAACTCTGCCAGTTTTGCCCTCGAATTACTAGCAAAAGCAAAAACGAGCGACGATGTGGTACGAAGCACGCCAGGCCGCACTCGCAGTTCTCGATCAAAATTAAAGGGCACTTTACATGTGCCTCGTCGATTGTCGTGTACTTATTCGAGTGTACGGAATGTAAAATGCAATACATAGGGCAGACTAGAACGGCATTTAGACTGCGCTTTAGTAATCACAAATCTCACACCATAAATCTTTCGACACTGCCTCTATCCAAACATCTCGCTCTCCCAAAATACTCGTTTGATAAATTGTGAGTGACGCTCTAGAATCTGTATTTAAATCAAATCGCGTGCGTTAACAGCGTGAATCCTTCCTAATTTACCGATTCAACGCAATTAAACAAGGAATAAACTAAAGCCCCGGTACTCTGGCATCGATTAAAAATGCTAACCCACGAATAGCAACAGCGATGAGGGGACATTTTTTCAGGGCCCAGACCTTATTGTTAGAAGTGGTACTGTGTTTGTGGCCGGAACTGGATCATCAACTTTTCTCTTTTTATTTCCAGGTTTTGATATTCATTTTCTTTCCTTTTATTTCTACATTTAACATTGTTCCCTTCCAGGTCTGACTCATGCATGCCCCACAAAACAACACCAGTAACCGTGCCGTTTTTTTTTTTTTTTGAGACAGCATTTTAGTTTGCGCTTGTAACTTTCGTTTATTGTAGGCATCGTCCAGGTCACCCCTGCCCGCCCGGACACAAAGTCACCCTGCGCCCCCTCTCAAGAAGCTACAACCGTCATCCCACCGTCCTTGAAACTTGGCCCCGACCGTCAAGCTTCTTCGCCCGGATACGAACTGCCCTACGCTTCCCTCTCACGAAAGCTCCAACCGTCACCACGCCGAAATTCGGACCCGACCATAGCACTGTATAAACTTCTGCCCATCTGGAACTCTTCCTACGCTTCTTTGGAAACTCCAACCGTCATCCCGCCGTTTTTGAAACTTGGACTCTACCGTAGCATTGTATAAATATCACCCACGTTCATCTGTAAAAGTTCTTTCTAACGAAGGCCGGACTCCGGCCGAAACGTCGAAGAATAAATCGTCCGTTGTTGCTATTTTCGCCAAAGGTTTTTTTCTTCCCAGTTTATACCCACGCCTTCGGCCTTCCGCCACCATGCCTGTTGTATATATATATATATATATATATATATATATATATATATATATATATATATATATATATATATATATATATATATATATATATATATACATATATTGTGGGAACCACGTGTTCCCCGCATCTCTATCTAGGCCTAGCTCAGGCAGGCCGTGGGACGTCGCCACGTGGGGGCGCGTCCCGGATGCGAGGGCGAAGCCGTATTCCCTGGTGGGCGGCTTTCCCTCGTCCTTCTCGGGTGATCTGCCGAAGGCACACCCCTCGGGATCATACTTGGACGCGTCCGCCCCTCCGGGGAGCCACCTGCATCCGACCCACCCTGGGCGCGTCCATTCCCGCAGGCTATATAAGACGGCCCTAATCCAACGGGCAGGACTCTCGCTGGGGGAGGCTCTGCTCGACGGAGCCTTCCTATCTTTATCTGGTCCTCCCCCTCCGTGATACTGTCAATTGCGACAGCGCGGACTCCGACCGGCGATCCTGTCAAAAGAGGCAGCGCCGTCATCTCTACCATTGTTGGCCCTCAGGGCAAGCGTGTGACATTGCAGTCAATAAACACGTTATTATCCGGACCCAAGGAACCTTCTGTGTTTCTCAGTGGTACCCCTAAAAGGGGAAACCCACATCTGGCGCCCCAACGTGCGGCCTGTCCGGCGACTGCAAACAAAGCAGCACTCTCGCAATCACAGCGAACCAGGCCAATTTCCGGCCAAAAACTTCGTGGACGGAGGGAGAGGCGAACGCCCAAAACCCGATGCCACTCAACGGCTTTGTGGCCACATCAGCCACGCACGGACACAATGAGCAAGTGTCCTTTCAGCCGAGCTGCCCTAATGGGTATGACTCAGACTGCCCGGAATGCAACCGAGGCACCTTCTC